>CM055031.1:2974308-3178431 GCA_029204005.1 Salix udensis
CTTGCAACAAGTGAACTTTTGAGTGTAAAATAAGTTAAGTATAACTCTTCTAAATTACAAGTTTACCATTTATTTAAAACTAGATAAGAAAATTTTATTGTTATAAAAAAATGTGAGAGCTTATAGTCTGTTGAAAATAATTTGAGCGATACTACAAAAAACATATGATAAAAAAATATTTCCACAAGGTGTTTTTTACCAAGGACAAATTTTGACAATAATATTATTGTTTTTTGAATTATACATTTGGCAACAAAAAACATTTTTAGGTAAAAATTATTTTTGTGATGTCATTCATAACTCATTTCTAGATTATTTCTTAAAATCTACCCAAAATAAAACAAAAAATAACAAAAAAAATAAAATAAAACGGGGTTGGCATTGGTAGGTAGAAAAATCAAGGTTAAAATTTTGGACATTTTTGAGAGTTTGATCGTACCTCTCTTTGTGCTCATAAAATAAAAGAAAAATACAAATTCAAGGCTAAAATAATTTATTATTAGATAAATCTGCGTAAAAATTAAGTCAAAAACGCATAATTATATTTTTTTATAGGTCAATTTGATTTAATCATGGGTTAATTTAAAGTATAATTATGTTTATGAAATTAATTTAGGGTCCAATTGAAGGATTTAATTAAGTGCAAGGACTTAATTATACTTTAAACAGGTAAAATTAATTTATTATGGGTTTAATCGATTAAAAATTAAGTTTGGAAGCATAATTTGAGTTAAATTGAGAAGATTAGAATTTTCAAAAATAAAATTTATTTTTTTAGTGGTCAATTGATTGAAATTTAGGGGTAGGGGGTTGCAATGAAATTAGAATCATCATAAGATAAAGGACCAAATCAAACATTGGTAGAAAAAAAAAGGGTCAGACAACGCGTTGTATGGTCACTATTCATTTCCTTCCCCAAATTTTCACCAAAAAATCTTGTTTTGATACCACCTTTGCATACATATTTAATGTCTTTATCCTTCATCAAATTTGACAAACTTTACGCAGAAATGATCCTCTAATTCTTGATTATACTAGTGTATAATCAGTTTTGATTAATTGACACCACGCGCATGTCGGTTAAACCCCAAAAGTGATAACTCAAGAAGCTTGATGTAGTTGTCAAATTCGACAGTTCATGACACCAACTTTGAGTCAATGATTGAGATGGTTTTGCTTTGAACCAACTAAAATTTTACTCTAGTATAAACTAAATTACCCTCTTCCTCTATTTATAAATAGAGGTGAAATCTATGGTCTGAAAGGGGAGAAATTAGAAGCTAAAATTCAAGAAAAAAAACATTGTTTTTTCTGGTTTTCCCGTCAAAAAACTCCTTTTTGTTTCAACCCATTTTTTTACAGTCTATTTTATATTCTTGCAATATTTTGTATTTTTATGTTATTTTAATTTTTTGTTTTTTTTAAAAAAAAAGGGTTGTCAAGGCCTTGCCGGTAGTCATCATCATACCCTACAATCCACCATTTCCTACATTGCAACACCTCATTTCGTGGACACCAATCTCATGCCCTTCAACCTGCACATTTAATCTATAAAAAGGGGAGAAAGAACAAATATGGATACTGAAAAAAAAAAACATGAAAAGAGAGACAGGAACGAGGTAGAGCATAAAATAACCGAAAAAAAGCAGCATGGTCTTCCTTGGCATCGACAGCCCTTCCCTTCATCACAGTTGCACCACCAGTTGAGCAGTGGCTTCCTCCCCAATGCCAGCAAATCATCGGCCTCTCCCCATCCTGCAACAGTCCAGTTCTGCTTTTCCTTTGGCAACGCAACATGACACTAGCACAGGCCAGCCCCCTTAATAGTGGGTGAGTTTTCTACCGCCGACTACCACCTGCTCTTCTTCCTCTACACCAGTTACCTTTCCCTTCGCAGCAGCTCCCTCTTTCTCTCCTTTCTCCAGCAGCAGCCAGCCACCACGACCACCACCTTGTCTCTTTCCTCGGCACCGGTAACTTCACTGTGACCTCCAGCGATGCTGCAACAACTAGTCTCCAGCGTCGCCACATCAACAAGTCTCCAATGGCAACAACACTTTCTGATAGCTCTTCTAGCCACCACAGACCACAAATTTTGAAGTCGCCACTACCAACAGAACCACCTCGCCCTCCTCTGCCCGGTGGTATCAACTAGTAACCTTTTTCTTCTCCTCCATGAACTAAATTCATACGTGAACGCGTCTGCAATCCTTGACTATTTCATCAAGAAACAACATCTATTTTTAATGTGTAATACAAGTTAAAAATGTCAAGGACCAAGGTGAACAAACCCAACCCCACCCAGTCCCATCCCTCAATCCTTATTTAGTTCAACCCAGTCCTGATTCAGCTCAAGATGCAGTTTTTAGGGTTTTAAACATCAAAACACCAGTTAAGTTAGGGTTTTAGCTCCTCTGTAAACCTGCAAGCAAGAGAGACCCTTCCTTTGCTACTTCCAAAACCGACTAGCTCCTCAAATTCTAAGACATGAGAGTAAAGAAGTAGAAACACCACCGGCGGGCAGTGAGATTTTACACAGCATGTTCGGGGTACGTCGGTCATACAAAGTCTTATGTGACGGCACATTTATTCATCATTTAATAGTTAATACCATCTCTCCTACTGATATAGCTATTTCTAACATTCTTGGTGGCTCTGTCAAGCTCTTCACCACCAGGTCTACTCCCTTTCGCTTTTCTTTTAGTTTATGTTCAAAAACAGGAGGAAATATTGGATTTTCATTCGTTTTTGTTGTTGTTTTTGGGGTTGTAGGTGTGTTTTGGCAGAGCTGAAAAGACTCGGGAAATCTTATTCTGAATCTCTTCAGGCAGTTAATAGGCTTATGATTGCAAGGTGTGTTTTTTTGGGGACGGGACAGTGGATTGGCTGGTCTAGGGGATGGCTGAGAGAGGGAGGTGAGGGAGAAGGATTGTCGATGAGGCAGAGAGGACTGTCGGTGAGGCAGAGATGGAGGTGAGGGAGAAGGTTTGTAGGTGAGGCAGAGAGGGGGAGAGAGAGGGTCTCAGCTACGTTTTGTCACGTCTTAGCACGTAGGGAGTGAGGGAGAAGGATTGTCGATGAGGCAGAGAGGGATTGTCGACGAGGCAAAGATGGAAGGTGAGGGAGAAGGTTTGTAGGAGAGGGAGAGAATGAGGGTCTCAGCTGCATTTTGTCACGTCTTAGCACGTGAGGCGTAGATGCAAAAGTATCTCTCAGATACTTTTGCATCTGCAGCTGAACCGTTGTTTAAATGGTGGGACCCATACAAAAAATATGAGATCATTTGGTATTTCATTACGTTTGGCCCCGTGGTTTGCTTCAACCACAGGTTGAACCGCGGAGCCAAACACCATCTTAGTGGTGGAAAGAAAAAAAAAAGATAATAGATATTATAAAGATGATGAGAATATACTAGTGTATAAAAAAGATATAAGAGTTCTAGAATTTAAAACTAATAAAAGTCAAAAGTATTATCTATTATCTATAACTCGTATATTTTAAATATTGGATATGACACGCGAGTTAAATATAACTTATGCTCCTAAATATTATGTATCCTAAATTTCATATTTTTTTTCTCGTGTATTTTGTTAATTGTTTTATTGTAAATAAAAAAAAACTATGTTTTCCTGTTTTGTTTCTTGTCACGGCTACGAGGTTCTCACCTAAGTTTTGACTTGGATCACAGCTGTTGTTAAGTTTGAATTTCGGCCCTGGATTTTGCCACGTCATCCCAATTAAACCTCTCCGAACCTGCAACCACCTTCCCGGAGCGTGCAAACCTTCGCGGTCTCCTAATTCTCCCCCACTTCACTACAAATTCAGCGATTAGATCGCACGCGCCAGTCCCTACGTGAACGAACCTTTTAAAATTCCACAATCAAACTCCGCGCCACTAAACTCTCTAATATGACCACTATCACGTGAGTTTCACGCAAAGGCCTCTCCTCTCCCTGATTCGCCAGTGTAACACACGTCGTTGGATACTGTGAGGGTCTAACTTTCTTGAAAGTAGATCTTAAATACACACGAATGCACACGCACCGTACACCTGTCAGTTAAAGGAAAGGAAGTAAGGAGCTCTAGAGAGAGAAACAGTTTTCTAGAGAGAGAAAGTTTCTCATTTTTTTTGCCCTTAAAGTTTTAGAGAGAGAAAGCCAGACCCAAAAGAAATCGAAGATCTCCACAAAATCAGAGCTCGAAACCCTAACCTTCACTCTATTTATCTCTCTAGAAGTCCCTCTCTATCTCTCTGTGTGTATATTGCGCTGTGTAGATATATGTTTCTGTATGTATAGGTCGTTGGATCGAGAAAAAGACACGATAAAGGTTCGTGCTTTAACCTAATTTCTTGTGCTTTCGTTCTGTTTTTTTTTTTTTCTCTTATTGAATTTGTATTTGTGTTGGGTTGATTTGGGAGTGAAATTGTGAATTTTTCTCTGGGGGTTTTGTGGTAATAGGAAACCCTATTTTGGGGTTCGAGGGGAATTTTGAGGGGATTAGGGTTTTGAGAGTGGGAGTTTTGAGGGAATTAGGGTTTTAAAGAGGGATTGGGAGAAAGTTAGGGTTTTAAAGGGGAACGTTAGGGGTTTTAGGTGGTACATGTATGGCTTCTGGGAGTGTAGTAGAAGCAGGAAATGGAGGAGAAGTTAGGGAGAAACAAAGGTATACAGAGAGTAAGGTTTACACTCGAAAAGCCTTTAAAGGACCCAAAAAGAACAGCCTCACCGGCACCAACAATAACACCGTCACCACAACCACCACCGCCGATAACAATAACAGTAACACAAACTTGACCACCACTAGCACCGCAGCCACTGGCGACAACAACGTCAGCACCACAACAACCACTGTCCCGGCTGCAACTGAAACCGCTACTGTTCCAACCACCACCTCCACTGTTGCAACTGATACTGCAGCTGCTCCAGCCACTTTCGCCACCACTGCAACTAAAACTGCAACTGCAGCTGCTCCAGCCACTTTCGCCACCACTGCAACTAAAACTGCAACTGCAGCAGCAACTTCGAATGCAACTGCTAATGAAACAAAGGACAGGGACAGCAATGAGGAGTTGGTTGAAGTGCGAGAACCAGAAACTGTAGCAGTGGACAACACGGATACTTCCCAGCAAGTGCAACAGCCTGTTCCTCACTCAATTGTAGATTCTGATTATTCCATCAGTCTAAATCGGCAGGAAGTTCAAGAGGTGGTGCCTAGTGTGAGAGAGCAAGTTGTGGAGAGGGTACAAGCTGTGGGTAATGGGGTGCTTCTGAAGGAAGGGCTGGGTAACAAGGTGAAGGTGGATTTGTTGTCACGGTCAAAGCAGGAGAAGAGGGAGCTCAGAAAGAAGTTGGAGAGTGAGCTTGCTTTGGTTAGGGGTTTGGTGAAGAGGATTGAGGCTAAAGAATTGCAGCTTGGTGTTGGTAGGTTGAGTAATTCGCGGGTGGTGCTGGTGAAAGATAGGGTTGACAATAGATTGACGAGGGTTAATTCAGAAGTGGGATCAGCGGGTACTCCCCGTGAGAGTACTACCATTCCTACTCCTACTCCTAGGCAGTCTAGACCCTTGAATCAGCTTAGTATATCAGTGCTAGAGAATAGACAGGGTGCGGGTGAGTTTGTGGAGAAAGAGAAGAGGACACCAAAAGCAAATCAGTTTTATATGAATTCAGAGTTCTTGCTTGCAAAAGACAAGTTTCCGCCAGCTGAGAGTAACAAGAAGTCGAAATTGATTGGTAAGAAGCAGGGGTCAGGGGAATCAGGATATGGATTCGGGACAAGCACTAAGATTTTCAAGAATTGCAGTACTTTGCTTGACAAACTGATGAAGCATAAGCATGGTTGGGTGTTTAATACTCCTGTTGATGCAAAGGGTCTTGGTTTGCACGATTACTTTACCATTATCAAACATCCAATGGACCTGGGCACAGTGAAATCCAGGCTGACCAAGAATTGGTACAAGTCCCCAGAAGAGTTTGCAGAGGATGTGAGACTTACATTTCACAATGCTATGAAGTATAACCCAAAGGGGCAAGATGTTCACGTAATGGCAGAGCAGTTATTGGATATATTTGAGACCAAGTGGGCTGTTATAAAGTCGGACTACGATCTTGAGATGAGGTTTGGTACCGGTTATGAGGTGGGTATTCCCACACCCACATCAAGAAAGGCTCTTCCATTTGTACCACCCCCACTTGATATGAGGAGGATTTTGGATAGATCTGAATCAATGACCTATCCTTCTATTGATACCAGATCCAAACCCATCACCACTACACCTTCTAGTAGAACCCCTGTTCCAAAGAAGCCCAAGGCAAAAGATCTACATAAGAGAGACATGACTTATGACGAGAAACAGAAGCTTAGTACAAACCTCCAGAGCTTACCTTCAGAGAAACTGGATAACATTGTACAGATAATAAAGAAGAGGAGTTCAGCACTGTCCCAACATGATGATGAAATAGAAGTGGATATTGATAGTGTTGATGTGGAGACTCTGTGGGAGCTGGATAGGTTTGTCACCAACTATAAGAAGAGTTTAAGCAAGAATAAGAGAAAAGCTGAACTTGCCATTCAAGCTAGAACAGAGGCTCAGCAGAATGTGCTGCAGAAGGTAAAGTCTCTGACATTTTTCTCAACGAGAAGCATTATTTTCTAAAAGGAATCTGTGGTTGCTAAATTTCATCTGGTGATGTTTCTTTGCAGATCCCAGCATCAGTTGCGGTTGACGCACCAAAAGAAACAAAAGCAGGTAAAGTTTTCTGATTATTAGTATCAATTTCATTTTGGTTAATTATTGTTTGGTTGTATTGTTTATTTGAAACATTGTGTCTTCTGTTGGCAGATGAAGGGAATGTCTCCACTTTGTCACCCATTCAAGTGGAGAAACAGGGGGATAATAGAAGTAGGTCTAGTAGTTCAAGCAGCTCCAGCAGTGATTCTGGATCTTCTTCAAGTGGTATATCATCTCGTTTCTATTTTTGTAATTTCTGTCACTGTTATGTCTCGTATGTTTGTTCTGATGTTTGGTGAAGCCTTCTATTTATTTTTCTTTATCTGCATGATTATTGCAGACTCTGATAGTGACAACTCCTCAGCGTCTGGATCAGATGTAGGGAATTAATTGAGTACTGGAGTAGTTCAGGTGGGTACATAATCTCCTGTGGTTGGCATGAAATGTTTGTTACTTTTATTTGTCAATAACCTGTGCATTTTCCTGCCTCTTTTTTTGTACTTGCTGTTGATTATACAATATTTTACTCCACTTCTGCTATTTCACCTTATTGTCATATTAGCTTATGTCTTCAGTCTGGTCTGCAAGCGTTACCTGCAATTTAGTAACAACATTGATGATGATTGTACCTGCCTAGAATTATTGCTGCTTAGGACTTGCAGGATGTCTAGGGACAGCAGTCCTTATCTGTGAATTACTAGTGAAAAGCTGAAAACATAATTTTAGGCACATTATAACATTATTTGATTGTCCTTGTACAGGGCCTCTCAGTGAACAAGAATGTGATTGCTCGAGTCAGTGTAGTTTGGTGATTAACTGTTTATTGCTTAAAGTGTAGTCTAGTCATATGGGTAATGTAGCCTTAGCTGTTTGCCTTGTTTATTGCTTTGGTGGTTCCAAATTCTGATACGTTTGCGTGGGGTTCCACTCATGGGTATGATTATCTTATGGGCTGGGCATGGATTAAATGAGTTAAAAAGAATTGATTTTTGGCCTTTGGGGCCTGGGAGAAAAAAATAGGTTCAGATGACCATGCATCTGCTCTAATTTTGGCTGCCTAATGTAATGACTTGGCAGTAGAAATTGGTTTCTAAACAGGAGCACCTGTACTGCAAAACCTCTAGCACACCAGGACAATATGGATTGGAGTAGATCGTTGATCATTATTGAATTTAAAATGTATTTTGTTTTGGATTGTTAGCTGGTTATATGACTACTGTGATCTACTTGGGATCAACTATGTTGGGGAATGCAGTATTTTGTACTTGCCCCCGTTCCTTTTATGTCATTGCTTTTGCTGCAGATTTATTTGAAACTTTGAAGCTGTTACATGATGCAATAATTAGAGTAATCTTGATGGTGTGGTATATTCTGGATGGGTCTGTGCTTGTGCAATTTTGTGCGCACAAAACACTGAAGAATAGGTGGGGGAATATAGTAGCTAGCTTGTCCTTGCCTTCTTCCCTTCCTAGGCTAGATTGTGTGCTCTGTTTAGGAGCTTGATCTACCTACGTGGAACATTTCCTGAATAGTTCTGAAATTCTGTAGCTGGAATCTTGGTGTGTAAACAATTGGTTCGGAATTGCAGGATTATTTTGGCAAACAAGTAA
Organism: Salix udensis; assembly: GCA_029204005.1. NCBI lineage: Eukaryota > Viridiplantae > Streptophyta > Magnoliopsida > Malpighiales > Salicaceae > Salix > Salix udensis. The sequence goes on from CM055031.1 coordinate 2,982,652, forward strand.
TAATTAGTAATGAAAGCAAATCAATGGCCATAAGAAACATGCTAAGTTGTGGGATCATTGAAGCGATTTTTAGAGTTATTTTTCTGTTGTATTTTTGCCATCTCTGTGTAATCCCCAACTAAACTTGTGGTTGAAATTGCTTACATGCTTACTGAATGAGTAAAAGTGAACCTGTAATTTTATCGGATGTTAGCGAACAGATTGCACTAGTTTTTGTGGATTGTCTATGCTTGTATGAAATTGTAAATAAATTCCTCACCATGGTTTCAAGCAGAACTATCCTCACCATTCTGCACTAGCTAGTTGACAAGAAGTATTCATAACTTGTTTATTGGCATTCTCTGAAAGTTTGTTTATTAAATACAGAGGCACCACCAGTGGCTAATCTTTGCTTTCCTCTTTCTGTGATAGATCTCAGAAATTTAGGGTAGATGGCTTTCCTCAAGTTGGTGATTTCACGAATTCCAGATTGATTAGGAATCTGCCGTTGGTGTACAGTGAAGTTCTCAAGGCCACTGACTGTCCTGCCATTGCAAAGCGGAGTCTCTCTTGTTGGAACTGGTTTCTTGAATCTCCATGTGGCTTATATGTGTAGTCATGAATCTGTATAATACGCCGTAGAATTTGGTGATATGATTAGATACAGTGGCTTGTTTTCCCCATCTTAGCATGTGTACATGGCTAGCTACTCTTAGTCATTTTAGTCTTAGCCACCGCCCCGTTGATTTTGTGTTAGCAGATGCAGGATTCGTTGGTGTTATAGAAGAAGAGATACTCTGTGATTCAAGCTCACCAAGTTATAATGGCCAATAATTTTTCTAAAGATTGTATGTTTGTGATCGCGCGCAGGTTTCATGGCTCCAAAATTTTGCAGGCTGTGGTGGATGAGACTCGAGATCTCAGACTGCCACCCTGCTGCAGGCTGTTTGACATCAAACTGTTTTGCCCGTTCTAATCAGTTTCGTTTTGTTTTGACTGAATGTTTTTGTACTAATTAAAAAAGAAAAAAAAATATGTTGTTTTTATTTTGGTTTAAAATAGTGGTCCATTCAGGATTTTTTAACCTAATACAAAACATGGTGGGATTACTTTTGCTTGTGTAGTTTTGGTCGAAATAGTATATTTTTTAAAATAATAAATAATTTTATAATATTAATTATATTTCTTTATTTGATTGTTGAGATGAAAATTTTACGAGTTTCTTGATGTGTGTATATTTCAGAGCAATTAAAGAATATAATGATCTTTATAAGATTGATGATGGTATTCTTATAATATTATATATGTTTATAATTTTATTCAGAAAAATTATTTTATTGTGTCTTTTTTATATTAAATTGTGTAATTTTAAATAATTTTATTTTTAGATTTGAACTATTTTTTTATTTAATATATATATATATATATATATATATATATATATATATATATATAAAAATAATACAATTTTAAAACAGCACGCTGAAATATTCTTAAACAAAAATATTTTCATTTTAATTGAAAATATAAAATTACAAACAAAATCAGAATTGACAACCTTAATTCTAATCACTGGAAGCAATAACAAACGGTAATTCCATGAACCAACCACTACGTGATTCCACTTAATCTGAACTGAAAGCTCTAAACATTGGGCTTTATATTTCATCATCTCAAGCTCATGCTCTCTCCAACTCTTACAAGATGCTCATTACACTAGAACCAGTTCTGGGACCCAGTGGGCAACTTTATTTTAGTGCTTATGAGTTTTGTGCTAGTATGGTTTATTTATCATTGAACTATATTTCTAGAAGAAAGAGATATTTTTATGGTATTTAGTGCAGGCATAGCTTTGACAATATCTAGTTCATGTAAGTGGGACTGGGATTTGTTGCTTTCAATTTCATCAAGAGTTGGAAAATTATGGGATTCACTTTTATTTTTTGGTGGAATTTGCCCCATTTACACTTTTTAAAAATCCATTTAGCTTGATTTTCTAGCAAAAGAAAAATGTCATATTAATTTGGGATGTTCAATTGGTGGTTGGGTTATTATGGTCATTTCCAGGTATCCCCAAAGGAAATTCCAGCATCTAAAAACTTTCAAGGGATTTTTCATGTATATCTAACTGAGGGGTAACATGGTATTTTAATAAATATAAATATTATTAGAAATAATAATTGATGTTTTCTAAACACCACCCTAGGTTGCACTGGAATCCACATGATGACGGCTCCATGCATGGGTGGCACGTGTGCAGAGCAAACCTCTAATTTGCTCTGGTCTGGTGACCTTTTTTATTTCAATTTTGTTTTTCTCTCCTCGATTACAATGCAAAACCCTTTTATATATTTCTTTTTTCAATGCCCATTCCTTATTATGTTATTGCATTTAATTTTTAAACTTGATTTGTCTTTTCATTCTTTGGATTGTTATTTCTTTTTCTTGTTTTGTTATTTTCTTGATTTATTTTATTTTTTTAATTTATTCCATATTTTTCTTATTTCATTTAGTTTTTATATTTTATTTAATCCTCGTTCTTTTGATTTTTATTTTATTTTTGATGATTGAGAATTTTGGTTCATGATTTTTAAAAGTTTGTCTTCTTTGAGGTAAACTAGTCTCATGACCCTGTCTATATGTTTTGAAGATTGGCTTGTTTTGATATTTTTTAGGTTTTATTTATTTATTTATTCAATTTTATCCTTTGACATTAGATTATTGGGCTTTTAGTTTAAGATTTTTTTTGTTTTTTTATGGGGTTATCTTAATCTCATATCTCAGATTACAGGTTAATCAGGTTAACCTTGATTGACTTAGTTCTGTTTCAATGTTTTTTTTAAGACTTTCTTTTTTTAGTACTTATCTTACTTAAGAGATGACTTTTATTGTTGTTGTTTTTTACAAAACTATCCTAATCTCATAAGTAGATCGTGAGTTTGACATGTTGACTAGAGTTAAGTTGTTTTAGAAAATTTTACCTATAGATGTTATCTCTAATATTTTATAAGGGAGAGAATGTAACCTAAAATAAAAAGGGAAAGACCCACAAAATGCATTACTCAAGATTATATAATCTTTAGAAATTATACCGCCATTTTAACGTGAAAATCTTTTGAAATTTTCACCAGAAGTAGTAGTGTTTTTATGACTCAAATGAAAAAAAAAAAATATCTTCAATAAAATTTTTATAACAATATCTTCTTGACATTAACACATCAATTCATAACAAACTTAATTTGAAAATCATTTTTAAAAACATTTCTATTAAACAAACAATCAAGTCACTTAATTTGAATGGCTTAAAAGCGAACCCGAGGGCACTTCGATCATAAAACTAAAAAAAAAAAAGGATTGAAACAAGAAAATAAGAAGAAAATGCACTTAGTCGCCTACTTTTATCATTATAATTATTAATCTAAGATTTGACTTATAATGCAAAACCCATAGTATGGGTCGAACCCAATTCAATTAAATATTTGTAAATAAATTAAAATAATATTATTTTGTTTTTTTTAACTTTAATTTATTCAAAATGAGTTTGAAATCAGCGATATCAAATTTGAAAAATGTGAGGCCAACGGTAAGAAACATAATAAACAATGTTTCATGCATATGGTATTGATAAATAAATGAGTAGACTTTAAGGATAAGGCTTCTGAGGCCACCGCATATCTTCACGTACATAGATTGATTGCAAGAAAGCAAAAGGCCACGAAAAAGTGTTTGTCCCTGCTAATGAATAAGCAACGTGGCCATCATCCAAAGTGGAAAAAGAAATCATCAATGGTTTTAGAAGAAAACAAATTAAAGTATTAAAACGAAATCAAAGTTAACATCAAAACGTATGATCTTAGTTTCTTTCTCTCAAAGCAAGTCAAGAGACGAGAAGAGAAAGAAACCGAGAACATGTGCAGTGGAGACGGTGATTGTAGGCCTCTTGGCTTTCTTATTGGCCTTCCTTTTGCCTTTTTATCCCTCCTCATCTCCATTGTCGGCCTCGTCATTTGGATTGTCGGGTTTGTTCACTTTCTTTCACTACTCTTCTTTTTATATCTTAGTTTCTCGATTTGTCACAGTTCTTAAGAGTCTGTGCTAGCTAGTCATTGTTTTTGGGCTTTCTGGGATTTCTTGAATCTGTGCTAGCTAGTCATTGTTTCCTTTTTGACAAATCTTGGCAGTTCTTTTGTTCTGTTTTAGTTTCTGGGCATCATAGTTTGTTCATGTTTTATGCATACCTTTGACTGTTTTTACCATTGTATTTATATGAGGTTCAGCTAATTTTCTTGTTCAATTTTGACAGTGTGAAGGGTTTTAAATTTTTAGTTCCATTTCAATTTCTGGGTATTTGAGATTTCTTGGTTCTATTTCAGCATCTGATAATTTTAATACAATAAGTGATCTGGGTTTGGTCCATAGATTTTTTTGATGTAATGTTAGCATTGTACATTTGTATTTGAGAACTTAGATCTTCTGACTGATCTTAAGATCTGATTTTCCAATCTTGGATCTTGCGCAGGTTGCTGCTATCCTGTGTGTGTCCCTGCTGTTTTTGCGTGACAGTGATAGTGGAACTGGCTCTGGAATTGATCAAGGCACCCATTCATGTCATGGAGTGGTTCATTTCTCAGATTCCTTGTTGATTTTATGATTCTACTGAACATAGTAGTTTTCTCGGGCCATTATTATTCTCAAAACTCAGTAGTGGCTTCTGTTTGTAGAATTGGATTCTTCATCTCTCTCTCTTTTATGTGTTTTCTTGCTGGGTATGGAGTGGAGAGGTGGGAATTTTTTAGGGCATGATTTATGAGATTATACATGCGCAGATAATATATATTGATTTCCCGTGATTCTGGACTGTTTTTGAATCTGGGTTCCAAGAATAAGCTTCCAAGAACTCATCTTTCTGCTAAAACATCCCCACCTGTTCTTCACACCACCAAGAACTAGCCACTAAATATTCATCCTCCAGAGCTTTTAAAGAGCAGTAGAACTTTCTTTTTCTTTGAAAAATAGGGCGGAAAACTAAATTAGTAATTGAAACAACAGGCAAACTCAAACTCCAATACATTGCTAGAATATATCAGACATGAACACTAACTTTTAGTATTGAACACCAGATCTGACAGAGCAGCAAAATTATTGACGGAGCTCCCATTTGGTGCAATGGATTTCTTCGCGAGTTGTTTAAGTGCCCGTATATTCTCCCTCAGTTTCTCCCCCGAGTCTTGTGAAAGAACTTTATCCAAGCAATTTAACACTCCATGCTTTCTAAAGACGCCATCCTCAACCAGGAGACCAATCTTCCACGCGTCCTCCACCATGCGTCCATTAAGCCTTTGATCGCCAAAAAACGGCCTACAAATCAAGGGCACCCCTCCGGCAATGCTCTCAAGCAACGAGTTCCATCCACAATGTGTTATGAACACCCCTACTGCTCTGTGAGCCAAGACTTCAAATTGAGGAGTCCATGCCACCAGAAATCCCTGTGATGCGGTTCTTTCCAGGGAATCCATCGGGCAAATGCACCTTCGAATTGTCCTTCAGGGACCATAAAAATGGGACCCCACTTGTTTCTAAGGCCTCGGCCAGTGCCACAAGTTCATGCGGCGGCGGCGTTGCGACGGATCCGAAGCTCAGATAAGCGACTGAAGCAGGTTTTTGCTTGTCAAGCCATGTTATGCAACCATATGTGTCCGCCACAGGCGGTGCTGGTGAAATCATATTGAAGGGTCCGATGTTGAGAAATTTTTCGAATCTAGATTTCAAGTCCTTTGTTATGCTAGGGTCTAGCTCTTCAAATGAGTTGATGAACACTGCAGCAGCTTGCGGCAACGCTCTTCCCATTTTATGCAGCATGTTTGAAAAACACGATTCTAAGTTTCCGAAGAGTACCCCTTCTGGCAAATCACGGGTTCGAATTTTGGACATTCCTGGAATCAAACTTAGCTGTTCATCTTCTTGCCCTGCCATTGTACACAACTAAACTATAAGTTTCTCCCCAGAGAAGCTTGGATCAAAACTAACCGATGCATAATTTAAGCTGCTAAGCAAGGTGCTGGAATATGGTTTTGTATAACATATTCTAGCAATAAATTAAAATTATTGTAATTGTAAGTACGCACCTCCAACTCCAAAAGTCTCCCTGATGAGATCGGTGTAAACATGAGCAGAAAGTGAGGCCGGTCCGGCAGTCCAAAAGGGCAGCCAAGCCACCCCTTTCTCCTCCGCCATCTCACCGGCGAACCAAAAGAAGGCGTCACTCACCAAGCAACTCACCTTTCTCCCTGTCTCTGACACAGCTACCTCCATGGCCTTCCTGAAGCTATTAGGAGCTGACTTCATGAACAGCTCAATTTGCTCCTGAGGCTTCCCGGAAAACACGTGGCCTTCAGGGACACCGTCCCACACGTCGCATGCTTTGATGTTCGTGTTCTGGTTGTAAACGGAGAAGATGGAGTTGTTGGACTGTTGGGTGCTGAAGAAGGAGAAGTGCGTGTTCGGGGAGGAAGTGGCGAGGCGGTGGATGATGGCTAGTAACGGGGCGGCGTGGGTGGAGAAAGGGAAGGCAAGGACTGCGACATGAGCAGGGACGGCGGCGGTCTGAGGCATTTTTAGGAGTTGTTGATGCATGAGTAACCATTTTCATTGCATGGATTTATAGAGAACGAAGGACGGGAGAGGGTTGTCTAAACGTAGCAGGACAAACAGCTCTACATCAGGAGAAGTTTGGCTGACAATATGTTGTCCATAAACAGTGATTGTGCCAATTGGAACTCACCACCGTTAATATTTAACAAAAGTTTGTTTATTCCGATTCGGTTGGTGATTGATTATTTTAATTGAAACGAAATGTTTTGGTTTTGGAGTATTTTGACGTGATGTTTCGGGGTTGTATATATATATATTAAAAAATAGTTCAAATCTAAAAATAAAATTATTTAGAATTGTGAAATTTCATATAAAAAATACAAAAAAATGATTTTTCTGAACAAAATTATGAACATGTATGATACTATGAGAATGTCATCATCAATCTTGCAAGGCCATTATATTTTCTGATTGTTCTGAAGTTTTAACATAATATATATAAATAAGTCGAGAGACTGCTCGTAAAATTTCATCTTAATCTAACGGTGGGATTAAAAGATATGATTAATATTGTAAAATTATTTATTATTTAAAAAAACATTATTTGGCCGAAACGAAACCGGAATGTTTCGGCTGAGTTTTAAGCGAGGTAAAAGCTATATTATTTTATCTTATTTTTTAACTGGTACAAAACATTTAGAACAAAACAAAATGAAATTATCAACTGGGGTTAATATTTAACATTGCTTCGTCTTGAATTGTTTCATGTTTGCTAGAAATGGTGTCACTTGGTTGACTGACAACATGTTGTCAACTAATTACTATCACGTGCATGCACCCCCCAGGCAGTTACCGTCTCATTGCTGACCGGTGGGTGGTTTACTAATTCATTAACAGGAGATGGCAGCTGAGGACGAAACATGCGTCAACCCCCAGGAGAGGGCCGCTGATGTTGCCACGCGTTTGTTTCCTAGTCGTTAAAGTTAGCCGAACTCGGTGAGTTGGGTTAGAAAAATTATCGTGTGAAACTCGATTGATTTGGCTGTAAAAGACAACTTAGTGACTCCATGAAATTAGATGGATTAAGACGAAAGAGTTTTTTTTATATATAAAAAAACAAAATAAATTATTTAATACAAATAATTAACTCGAATTGATTAGCTCTTTTTTCTTATTAGTGTTCGAGTTTAAGAAGAAAAAAAAATTGGTTGCAAGGAAACTTTATACCCCCGAAAAGCGTATTATTATAGGTTCAGGGGAGCGAGTAAAATTTTGATTGTCTCAGGCTCTTATAAAAAGTACACGTCCTGACTCGAACTCGAAATCAACTATATAAATCACAAGTACTTTATTATCACATCACGTTCTTTTGAGACTAGTTTGAGAATTTTATAGGAAAAAAATATGATTCAGTCACTAATTGCTAGAAGTAGGTGAATCAAAACAATTCAAGTATTCAGCTATGTATAAAAAAAATATAAATATCTTTAGTGTATTTATAATGATTTATTATTATATTAGTTATGTTTTTTTAGTGTTCAACTTAATCGTAGTAATCCTCGTTTTAAATAAGGTTTAGCATGCATCGAAAGAAATCTCCCCCGCCCCAATTACCTGTAAATGCTGATTTTGATCCAACAAGATTTTATAATTAATAAAAGCCTCGTATTATTTTAATTTAATTAAACAAATAGCTGAAAGAGTATCTCCAATCTCAATAATCTCATTGCCAAAACAATCTGAATTTACAATTCAAGAATCGTCCCTCGTTATTATTGCCCACAGGCACACTAAATTAATATATATATAAATAAAAAAAACTAAAATCCTACACCATCATCGAAGCAATGATCATCTAAAAAAATGAGTAAATTACAACATAATTAATTCCAGTTAAACACTATCAACTGAAGAGAGCTGCATATAGAAGTTGGTTCCAAGTATCAGGCAACCCAGGCAGACACCAGTGGCTGCAGTCGTTGCCGCCATGGTTGCCGCTGTAATGCGACGGATGGGCATCTTTCCGATACTGAGAAAGTAAGGTCACGTCTAACACGTAGACTGGTTTCTTAATCCTACTCAGAACCTTGCTAACCACAACCCATTCCAGTGGTGGTCCTGCCGGGTAACTCGCCCCGAAGAAGGGTCGGGTCTCGCTAGCACAGGTCTTTGATGGCTCCATCCAATCCCTGCCCCTGTTTTGGTGATACCAGGGGTCAGAGAATAATATAAATTATATTCTAGAAAGTCAGTTAATAGTTAAATTTTTAGGTGAGATAGTCTCTTAATATGATATCAGAACCTTGTTGACCTTACAGTTACGAGTTCAAATCTCACCATCTTCATTTTATTTGATAAAAATCAAGTACAAGATAATATAGACTTGTACAAATTTTAAATTCAAAAAGCTTTTACATGAGATAGTATGTTAGAGAATAATATAAATTATATTCTAGAATTTCACCTGACAACTTAAATTTTACAATCGAATTATGACTTATGACATGCATGGCAAATGATTTTTGAAACAACAAGATTAAAAACATTGTTAGAAATTCAAAATTAATTACGAGAGATTTGCTTACTCGTAGTGAGTGGGAGAAATGTCCTGGAAGAAGACCTTGGTTCGAGAAGGATCAACGTTTCGGTTGACCCATCTAGCCCATGTGGTCAGACCCTTGTAGAAAGCAATCAGACGGTTCATATCCTTGTACAGTGTTTTCCCTTCTTGGATGTAATCCCACCTGCAAATTATAGGAATATTATACAGGCCAAGTTGGGATTTCTTCTTCTTTTCTTAAGAAAAAATAAGATAATGTGAAAACGATGAGGAACAATTAGGGTTAAGCACGTACGGCTGAGATCTTCCCGTGTGAGTCCACCAATGCCAGGTGTTGAAGATCAACATGTCCATGCCTAGCCATGCCTTACCATTGCGTATTGAATCGAGCTTCAAGACTCGTCCAGCCTTGTTATTGACAAGATCTACGAGGTATGGTGTTCGATACAGTAGTATCTTCACTCCGTATTCCTGCTCATACACGAACTCTGAAATTAATTATTATATAAATTCATAAATTCATGATGATCATCATATCAATCACTTGCTAATTGTTTTTTTTTTCTTGGAGTTTATAGTCAAGGTACAATATGTCCACAAATAAAATATTGTAGGATAGGATGTGACCATGCAAATGCATGTTAGGTGAAACTTATGATATGAACTATTTTATTTATTTATTTATTTTTAGAATCTGATAGTATGAATTATTGGAGGGTGTTAAGGTTTTTTTTTTAATTTCTTAACACAAAAGGGTGTGCAAATATGATTAAAACTCAATTATTATACCTAATTTATCATTCAAGGTAAGAAAAGGTACTTGGACTAATAAAGGTTGAAATGATACTTTCTAAGCGGGTTTGGGAAGTTTTGGAAGAGTTTGACGGGTGAAACTGAAAGGGATATTAGAATGAATTGTTCAAACTCTTAGGATATGAAACTGGAAAATCATTTAGGAAACCTAGAAAATTACATGAGAATATAGACAATTAAAGGATTATGCATATAGTTAAAGAAGTTTATAATAAAAGAAAAGACGGTCCAACATTTTTATTGTTCAAAAACTATAAGCACTAAGAAAACATGAATTTAATATTATTTTCAAATATAATATACTTTTAAAATGTATAAAAAAAACATAAAAAATTGACATGGTATATCAAAATCATCATAAGCACGAAGAAACCATAAATTTAATACTCTTATATCAGATAAAATATGCTTTTAAAATGTATAAAAAAACAAAAGTTTTTTTTATTTTTTAATATAGTATATCAAAATCATTATTATAAAAACTCTAAGAAAAACATAAATTCAATATATTTTCAAATGAAATATACTTTTTTAAAAGTTTCTATCAACCCATCTGCAGGCCGCACTTGAGGTTTCAAAAAGTCCACTGAACTCCAAATATCTTCTTTTTTCAGAAGAAAATAACAAAGCAAGAGACAAGAAAAAACACTGTAATTTCTAACATGACAGCTATCTTTATAAACCAGTAGGGAAAAAAACAAAATCAAATCCAATATTGCAGTAACTTCATGAATCATCTATGCTAGCTGTTATCATTAAACCTTCAAATGACATTTACTGTTGAATTTTGTTGTTCTGTCGGTTAAGAAACTATCTCATTTAAAAATTTAAATTATTAAGTGACATCCTAAAATATAATTTATATTATTTTTTAGCACACCTTCTTAACTGAAAACTTTTTAGGCTTGAAACTTGCATATAAATCACAAATTACTTACTTCATGCTTATTTTTTATCAAATAAAACGAGGATAATGGGATTTAAACTCGTGACCACTAAAATTATCTCACCTAGAAACTTAAATTATTAAATAAAATTCTAAAATATAATTTATATTACTAATATTACCACCATCACTGTGATATGTTACATGAACAACAGATCATAAAAAGAGTAGAGATGTTGGAGTAATAATTACTTGGTTAGTGGGATTTCCTCAAAAGAAAGATAATTGTCCATGAGCTAGCCCTCCCATTTGTAATTAGAGACCACTATAATTGTTATAATTGTTATCTAGCTTTTGCAAAAACTATTTGAAAGGCTTAAGGGCACGATGATCTTTGACTACATGATGTGTGGTCAACAATTTTAGCAATAGAATTTTGTGTGTTTTTTATTTGAAAATATATTTTAATATTTTTAAAGTAAAATACGCTAAGAAACAAAAACTAATTAAATCCAACTATTTAAAATTTGAAACATTTATTACACCTCAAGAATAACATGTCTCCGGCAAATTCACAGAAAAAAGCCCACCACCGCCACCAATCACGCTCCTCTTTTTATGCTGAAAACACCACGCCCTCGACCGACTTAAAATAAAGTAGCAAAAAATGGGATTGGAAATAGAAGAAATTAATTGAAGCAATAAAAACATTTTTTTTACATATAATTAGGGTATCCAAAAAAACTTTGCGCTAACTTTAATTAAATTATCTAAAAAAAATTAAATCCCTAATTTCTTACGTTAATAATAAATATGAACCCTAAAAAAAAAGTAAAACTAGGTGGGAGCATTTGTCTTATCCCAAGGGAGCAATAAAAACTTCACCATCTCAAAAGGCACAGAGAAAAAGACAAGACATGCATGCTGGTGAAAGTGTGATTGGTTGCTGAGAAAGTAAAGTAAACCAGCAACTGAAATTCAAAAACTTACCTCAAATGTAACAGAATATAACCCATCTGTTCTAAACACAGTATACTTCGAGTTCGGCACCCATGAATGGATCATACACGTTAAAGATATCCACTGGTTCAAACTCAGTGAGTCGCCGACAAACATGATCTTCTTCCCCCTCCATTTCTCCAAGAAATACTGCCCGTTAAACCTGGATAAATGACGCGTTAAATATTTTCCCACCATTAGTAAACACGAGGAGGGCACGAAAGAAAACAATACTGGAAAAAAAAAAACATGGTACCTGGGCAAATTACATGCAAAAGGTTGCCATCTATACTTGAGATAGTTGTTGTCATGTCGGCCGTACTTTTGACAGTTGAATTGTGGATCTATGAACGGACAATTTGAGTCGTAGAGAGGATATTTTGGATCGAAAACCCATTTTCCTCTGAACCAGTTGCACTTGCTAGCTAGTTTTCTAGCATTGCTGCTGGCTGCCATTGCTGGAGTTGAAGCTCTGCGTGCTTAGTTTTGAAGCTTCTGTTACTGTTTGGTAAGATAGAAACAGAACCAAAGAGAGAAACAATGGGTTTGAAGAACAAGAAATCCATCTTGATTTCAATGTTTTTTTTACGAATAATTAGAAAATCTGGGCAGAGAAAAAGACCAGGAGGAGTGAAGAAAAAGCTGTGCTGGACAAGTGTTTATATAATGTATGAGAGAGAAGGAGCGGCGGGGTAGAGGGGGAAACTCTGAGTGGATGGTTTCACATGGAATGTGTCACACTATACTATAAATATTTTATTTTATTTCTGACAAGAAAAATAATAATAAATCTTTGGATGGATTCTTTTCACTGTTGCATGCGGGGATGGATACAATTCCCTTAGCTTTGAAAATTAGGAATCATAATGAGTTTGAATCTAAAATAATGGCAAAAAAATAAAAAGTTTCTTTTCTGGTAGATGACCTAATGAACTTTTCCGTTGTCTCTATCCATCAAGTTGTCAATATTGTTCTAGTTGTTGTTCTGGTTTTTCTATTGGTATGAAATATTTTGGTTTTGGAGCATTTCGGCGTGTCATTTTGGGGTTGTACTTTTCATATATAATTAATTATATATATATGAAAAAAATTAAAATATTAATTTACCAAACATAATTAAAATTCAAGATGAATTAACTTTAAATTATACAATATAAAAACAAAGTCAAATAAACATAATCTCAAAATTAGAAACACAATCAGAAGTTAATCAAAATAAGGAGGATTTTAAGGCCGGAACGGTACCAAAATATTCCGGCCGGAATTTGGCCGGTATTTCCGAAACGGGCCGGAATTAAAACCGAGACAAAAACGACGTCGTTTTATCTTAATTTTATAACAGCACGGAACGTTCCGGCCATTCTAGCCAGAACGGAACGGTATTGACAACCTTGCTATCCATAGCTAATTTCCTAGGGTATATGTTTTCTAAGAAAATATTATATTTATTGTTTATAATATTTTTATAGTTTTTCTATTAATAGGGTTTTTAGGTTTTTTCTATATATAAAAAGATTGTGATAGATTTTTAACAAGTAAGAAGATGAAAGAATAAAATTAAATATTTAAAGAGTCTACGACGTTCATTTTTTTAAGATTTCTGACTTGTAATAAATTTCTTATCCTTCACTTCAATATATGTCATTTTTCTAAGCATTTTGTGTGTGAAGATGAAATTGGTATATAAAATATAATATATATTAGTTTTATTTCAACGCTACACTATGATTGACGGGACTAAAGTTTTTTTTAAATGTAAGAAAAGTATGAGAGAATTTTTTGGCATCGTTATTAAACTTGAATAAACAATAGTTTTGATTTTTTAATTAAAATAAAATTTTTTATTACTATATCTATTGTTTATCTTAACATAAAGTTTTTATCTAGAATCATTGTTATTGCTAAGAAAAAAATGTATTTTATGATTGTTACATAGTATGTCCATATTAACATGAGAGTATGTCCATATTTAACATGTGATTAAAAGTTAAAAAAAATCATAAATATATAAAATCATGTTTCAGTTTAAGAATACAAAATTATTTGAATCAGATTTTCATAAACAATTTATTATTAGTATTATTATTAGTATTATTATTATTATTTTCATATCATGTACATAATAATTGAAAAACATAGTATTAAAATTCAAATAAAAATTTGTAAAAATATTTAAGAACTAAATCGAAATTAAAGAGTAATGAATCTGATAAATCTTTTGCAGACTTCAAAACTTAAAATTAAAAATAATAATCAGGCTTAGCACTTAGCCTAGTTTTTATTTTTGTTCTCTTCTTACTTTTCAAAAATAAATTTTTTTTATGATTCAAAAAATAATTGTGTCAATTAACACTTGAAGTCATAATCTTTTGCATGAATCAACTCAACTACAACAAATTACAAGATATTTTTTTGGATCCCAGGATATTTATTTCTCAGAAAATATATTTTGTGAACTCAGGTGAGCGAGTAAGACTCCAATTATCTTAGACTCTTACAAAAAAATATATATTCAGACTCGAACTCTAGATTTATTGTGCAGATCATAAGATTTCTATCATTACACCGTAAACCGGACACGAGTACAAGATTGTTATAGCACAATTTAAAAATAGTAAAGGATCATAACTAATCACATTTATTTAACAAGATGTCACATTCCATATAAACTCGAACTTTATGGTTGCATTGAAGTCATTATAAAGTTGTTCCTTAAATTATCAAGTTTCATTATAATGTCAGATCTGCCTAACTTCTGTCCTAATTAAGACATCATTGATGACCTCCCTGTATCCAATTATATTTGATTGGCATGCGGTTTTGTAACTACCACCGGATTTATTTTACCGGATTTATTTTATTTTTTATTTTATTTTTTTTAAAAAAAAAACACCAATCAAAATAAAATGTACAAGCTGCACGCTGCGGTAGAGTGGGAAAATCTAATTAGTTTTCAAGAGGGTGTTTGAGATTATGTTGTAGTTGGTTATGGTGATTTTAGTATGTAATTAGCATTGTAGTGAAAAATATTTTTATTAAAATAACAGTTTTTTATAATGTTTTTATTTTTAATATCTGCATATCTTAACTATATATATAAAAACAAAAACACCTAAAAAACATTAGATTTAATGAAAAATAATATAAGAACAAATTGTGATCCAAAAACACACACTCAAGTGACATTTAAAAGTAATTGATTGTTAAAGTGTTTTTTTTTTAGAAATACATCAATATAATATTATTTTTTATTTTTTCAATTATTTTTCATATCAACACATCAAAATGATCTAAAACTGAAGTTTTAATTTTTTTTATTTATGTATTTTTATTATTATTATTGGATGATTTAACTGGACATTATCATGGAATTAGAATTTTCCAAGTCAAGAAAACCGGCCATTTTCGAGGTACTATTGTCTTCGTCAATGTACCCTACCAAACTAGTAGAAGGATTTCTTTTTGCAGCTTTTGGAATCGTACTCCCGACTCTCAATCAGCCACCGCTGTCCACTCCATTTTTCCAATCACTGTAATAAATTAAAAAAAAACAATATATCAGTGTAAAATGCATAAGAAGTGAGTTTTTTTAGAAAAAAATAAATTAGAATTTGTTTTATATTGTATTGGTAGAGCTCATAATTGGTGCAATATATTGCGGCGATTATTGAGTGTAGAAAGAAATCTAAGGATCTTTAAATAAAAGTACACGTACGTCTAAAATGGTGTGTGTTTGTTTATTTTATAAAACAAATTAAAAATAATATTTCGAATTTTTTTTATATATAATTTTGATAATCTATGTATCCAGAATAAATATTTAAAATTTTTAAAAAACATATGTAAATTTTAATAAAAAAAAATTGTTTTAATATATAATCTACTATATTACCAAAACTATAGTATGTGACTGTTTGAAAGTAAGATTAAGATTGTTTTTACAAGTGGTTTTTGTTTAAAAATACATCAAAATAATAATTTTTTTGTTTTTAAAAATTATTTTTAATATCTGCATATTAAAACTAATTTAAAAAGCATAAAATAATTACTTTAAAATATAAAATATTTTTTTTCTCAAGAATATTTTAAAAAAGCAGTGTTAAACATCAACCAAATTGGTTGTTGACCAGCTTCTCTTTTTTTATTGTTTTTGCTTGAAACAGTTTCAATCTGGACTCCTTTTCCCTCGGGTTTTGAAAAGCTAGTTTTGTAGGGTCACTCAGTGAGTTGTAAACCACCGGGTTTCGTGTTCCCCCTTCTGATTTTAAGGTATTTTTTAAATAACTTATGTTACATTGAAAATAGTAAGGAAAATCTTGTCGAATAAGCCGTGATTCTAGAAACGAAAAAGTGTCCAGATCTCGAAAATAAACTCATTTTTTCTATATAATCTTTTGAAACTGAGTTGTTTTCTACATCTTCCTATATGTTTGAGAGGATCTTATTATTGTTTTTAAAAGTATTTTTCTCTCATAAATACATTAAAATAATTTATTTTAATTTTTAAAAAATTATTTTTGACATCAATATATAAAATAATCTAAAAACACAAATAAAAAAATTATTTAGAGTAAAAGCAAAATTAATGTTTTTCAAGAAGCATTTTTACGGTTCCCAAGTGCGCGCGCGGATATATATATATATATATATATATATATTGATTAAAGGAGTGTATTCCTTTCTAGGAACTAAAGAAGTAATATTTTTAACAATAGTTTTACTTTAACAAATATTTTTTATATAAACTATATCCCATGCAGAGCTACGACGAACAAAAAATCTTAGATGATTTAATTAATTTTCGGTTTTTAATTAATAAAAAAAGGAAATGAAATGGAATTCCTTTTCATAAGTTTAGAATTGAGCGGCTAGCTGGCTTGCATAACGATCATGCTTGACCGGAAAGGAAGGGAGACACTAATACTATGGACTGCGATTAGAAATATCATGCATGGATCGGTGAGTATTTAACAGCTTTTTTGCTTATTTATTTATTTATTTATTTTCTATTTGAATACATTAACGTCTGGAAGAAGAAGAAGAAGAAAAAGGCAGATAGTTTCACCAAATATTATTAATTTAATATGTCGAAGATTTTTTTAATAATTTCGGACGAGGTGACTTATCTTAACATTCAAGCTTAATTATTGTGCTAATTAATGAATCATGTGTGCCCATAAAAAAAAACACAACGTTTCAGAATCGAGATTGATCCCAATTTGGTGTCTTAATAATAATAATAATAATAATAATAATAATAATAATAATAATAAGGTTCATATTGTTTACATTTGGTAGTTTCAAAATATATGGAGTTCACTCAGATTTGAATCCCTACACAAATACATGTGTTTATTTTATTAATTTAAAATGAGTATTTTATACAAGTTAATTATATTTAATTCATATAGTCATGAGGTCAATTATGTAGATTAGATTTAGATCAGAAAGGTTAGAGCCACATGGAAATGTGGAGAGGTTCAATTACTGGTCGATATCGCCAAATCGACAATCCCCATGTGCTCTCTATTTCCCATAGAATCACTCTTTCTTTCTTATTCGTTATCGAAAACTGTTTGGAAATGTAGTTGATGTTTTATTTTTTAAAAATTATTTAAAAATATATCAAAATAATATTTTTTAAAAAATATTTTTAATATTATTATATGAAAAATAATCTAAAAATTATTTAAAATAAAATATAAAATTTTTTCAAATTTTTTTCAAAAATATTTTTAGTATGAAGTTTTGATTCTTCTTCTTCTTCCTCTCTCTATATACATTAAGGTATAGTACAATTCAAGGTAATGTAATGTTGGAAGAATACAAAAGACATGAGCTTAGATCCAAGTTGGTCGGAAATGGAGATGGAGTGATCAGGAGTGAGAATGACTTGACGTTTTCTATTTTGATGTGATCCTTTCATTTATGAATAATGCATTGATATTTCATAGTACTAATAAAAAAACATATTGCTAAACAACAAAAAACCAAAATTGCAATTCTAACAACCTTTTTGGCAATGAGTGTTGGATTCAATTTTGTTTTTTTTTGAATTTTTTTTTTTTTTTATATTATTTTAATGTGTTAATATCAAAAAATAAATTAACAACAAATATATTATTTTAATGTATTTACGAGCAAAAAGATCATTTAACAAAGAATCATTACTACAATATCAAATAAGCTCTCATGTTCACTTGAAAATGAGTTTTAGGTTAGAATGGAATGTGAAATTAACAAAAAAACATATAACAAAAATACAAAACAAAATACAAAATCACAATTCTAAGAATTATAGCTAAACTATAAAGAGAATTATAATTTAATAAATTCTAAATATCAATAATAGTCTTTCAATAGTTTATAACAATGTTTAAATAAAAGATAAACTAATTAGGAAAAGAATCGAAAAGTAATTAGAAAACAATAACATCAAGAACTAAGTTCAGGATTTATAGTAAGTTGATTATTTATTAAAATATTTTTATAGAACGTATTTATAAAATTTTAGTTATATATAATGGTCAACCTAAAAACTATGCTTGTTTTTATTAGTAAGCTACTTTGACTTGACTATTTTTTTTTAAAAATAAACTTTTTTATTTGATATATCAACCTATCTACTGGATATTATATAGGAGGTTAATGATCAAAACAAGATAGGTATGTCACTAGCTACAAAAAAATTAAGCATTTTATTACCCCACGTCGTTTATGGTAACCAACACCACTTTAACCATTTTATAATTATTATTTTTCTCACACTTTTCTCCATTTTAAAAAAAAATGAATATCGTGAAGAAATTAAATTAGCATTAGGCCTGCTAAAATTAAAAAAATAAATTATTAGTAAACACTATGGTACAACCAAACATGGCTTTATGCTCTTTATTTCCTTGATCATGGTATGTAATGGTTGTTTTTAAAAATTATTTTTGATATTAATATAATGATATAAAAATACGAAAAAACATGTTTATAAAATCATATAAAAATTATTTAAAAATATATAAAATACAATTTCAACTGCAAAAACAATCAAACCATAAATATCTCTCCATGTAAGTTGTCTCATGGGGCCCCAATTCTACAAAGTCTCTTTCACTCTTGCCTGTAATCACAAAACGAATGCCCACGTCAAATTGATATCTAGCCGCCCTAGATTAGGAATTGTTTTATATTTTAATATGAAGAAATTCTAGTGATGGAATGGAATATTAGTGATTAAGAAACTCTCGTAAAGCATGGCTTCTTTTTAAATCAACTAATTAATTTAATAATAATAATAATAATAATAATAATAATAATAATAATAATAATCATATATCTCTTAATCCATCTTCATGATGGCATGTAGGACCCAAATGCTAAGAAAAAATTGCCTTGTGGGGTGGGGTGTCAATCATGCCGCACCGAAAAGTAATTAGTAGCCATTTAGGGAAAGCCAATTATTACCCATCATGTCATGGGACTTTAAAATAAAATTTAATGTGACTGGTATATTATTAAAAAGAAATATATATATATATATATATATATATATATATATATATATATATATATATATATATATATATATATATTGAAAAGCATTAAGTATATGTTTAATATAGTGTTTTTCACTTGAAAGCGTATTAAATACTTTTTTAAAAAAAATTTATTTTAACATTTTAATCATAAAAAATAAATCAATTTGATATTTTCTTTGGAAATAAATACGATTTAAAAATAAAATATTTAATGTGATCGGATATATTATTACAAAAGAATAAAAATATATAAGTACATTAAATGTATTTTTAATATTATGGTGCAAATTATATTTTTGTTTAGAAACTCATTAAAAACAATGCTAAAAATATTGGATTATTTAAATTTTTTAATTTTTATTTTTAAAATTAAAATGAAAAAAATCAATTTAATATTTTCTTTTGAAATAAATACAATTTTAAAATACATCAACTTACAATAAAAAAAACATAACTACAAACAAACACTAACTGAGAGGAGATGATGAGAAGACAATGCTATATAGAGGGTTAAATAGAGTGCTTTGAATTTTTCCGCAAACCTAAGTGCCCTGAGTGAGGAAGAACATTATATTTGGATCTTGAATTAAAAAAAAATCACAATAAAATACTATTTTATGAAGTTATCTGGGTGTAAATGGAAATCTATCGAAAAATAATATAATCTTTTTATCTTTTGAATTTTAGATATCATATTAAATACACGTGGACGTCAATGGGCTTGAGCCTACCTATTAAATGAAGGCCAATTTCTATTTGGATTTTTGTGTTTCAACTTTCAATAATACAATGATGTGATCATGAAAGTCAAATCAAATTTGTCAATATAGTTTCTGTTTTATTTTTTCAATGGAAACTAAATATTTTGGTTTTGGAATATTTTTGACTTTGTTTTGAGGTTGTACTATATATATATATATATATATATATATATATATATATATATATATATATATATATATATATATATTAATTCAAAAAAATCAAATTCAAAAAATAAAATTATCTAGAATTGTACAATTTAATCTAAATAAACATAATAAAATAATTTTTTCTGAACAAAATTATGAACATGTATAATATCAGGAGAATGTCATCATCAATCTCGCAAGATCATTACATTCTCTGATTCCTCTAAAATTTTAACATAATATATAAAAAAATATGTCAATAGGCTCATCGTAAAATTTTCATCTTAATCTAACAATCGGATTAAGAAATATGATTGATATTATAAAATTATTTATTATTTTAAAGAAATGAAACGGGCGGAACGAAACCGGAACGTTTCGGCCGGTATTTGATCAAAAAATCCAGAACGGACCTGAATTTAAACCAAGATAAAAACGATAATCAATAACTTTTTTAGCTTCTAGATTCATATATCTTCAATTAATATAGCCCAAGGCCCAACAAACTTTATAAATAAATAAATAAATAAAATCAACAATATTAAATTATATTGGAAAACAACCGTTTAAAAGCTTCATTGCTTGAATTCATAAACTCACACCCAAAGAGAGATTTTTAATAAGCTTTTTTACAAATGAAAATACATATACATGTTAAAGAGGATTGTGCCTCATAAACCATGGGTATATACTTGTCCCTTAGGCAATTGGGTAAGAGGAGTCCATGGCTATTCCACATAGATTAGCATGGGTTTCCGGGTCAGTTTGTACATATTTTAATTAATCCTCTAGACTCTGAAATTAACAATCATATAAGTATTCAATGATCATTATATTAACAAACACAAGATTCAAACCTAAAATTAAAATTATTTAGAATTGTGTATTTTAGCACACTGTTTCAGGTGTGTGTGTGTGTGTGTGTATATATATATATTAATTAAAAAAAATAGTCTGAATCTAAAATTAAAATTATTTAGAATTGTGCAATTTAATCGATAAAAAAAACACAATAAAATAATTTTTATGAACATTTATAATATTACAAGAATGACATCATCAATCTCACAAGTTTATTATATTATTTAATTGTTCTGAAATTTTAACATGATATATATAAATATCAAGAGACTCATCGTAAAATTGTATCTCAATCTAACGATCAGATTAAGAAATATGATTGATATTATAAAATTATTTATTATTTAAAAAAAACACTATTTGACCGAAACAGAACGGGCGGAACAAAACCAGATCGTTTCGGCCGATATTTAGCCGACAAATCCAGAATGGACCAGAATTTAAACTAAGATAAAAACAACACCATTTTATCTATTTTTTTAACTGATACGAAACGTTTCGGACATCTTAGTCAAAACAGAACAAAATTGACAACCCTGTCATGGAGAAAGGGAAGAATCAGTTTCTTCAACTATCTGTGGTTCGGATTGGAACTCAAGGCAGGCATTCACAAAACTCACTGGTCATACAAGTAGATAGAACTGGTGTGTCCCCATGACGTGAAATCATAAGATTACTAAATAGAACTTTACAAATTTCACCATTATAGAAGGCTATATTTATCAGGTGTTTTTCTTTTTTATTATTTTTTTTTTATCTATGCCGTTTACCGACTACCACACTCCGAAAGAAAACAGAGTAAGCAAAGAAAAGGAACAAGGGTGTGGACATCTGACACAACATCCTAATCACCCCATTCAACAATTATATAAACGTCCAGGTGCGTTGCTAATACTAATTACTTACTGGTATCTAGACAAGCTCCCATTCCGATTCAGAGGGATGAGATGCTGATGTGTTGGCTTCCTTTATAGACAGAGTTGCCATTAAACTTGTTTTACTCTCTTCTTGATTGGATTTTGGATCACTGCTGAACTGCACAGCAAGCTGCTCATATTCCTTCCTCACCGACCTATTTCTTGATCGAAAAACATCCCGAATCTTCTTCTAAACAAGAGTGTTCACAGAAAAATTTTATATATATAGAGAGAGAGAGCAAGAATGTTGATGATTGATGAAGTAAATGGCGCGAAGAGGTTACCCTGTAAGGCTTGTTTTCGCCTTCGCGATGAACATTATGAAGTTCATCTCCATTCATCAATATACAGGTTTCTTCAAGCCTAGCCTTGTGGTGCATTTGTTGGATGATTTCCATATCCTCTTCAATGAGGGCACCTTCTTTGTCTGAATCTATGCCCCATTCATCTGAACTTCCAGCAAGTTTAGACCAACATCGGTGAGTACATAAAATAACAAGAGAATAGAAAGAAACAACAAATCATTATTTATAAATCATATACACGGATTGAAAATTTGATGGAGAAAATGGGCTTTGGAAGATATAGATGCCTATATGGTGTTAACTTGAGAAGCTATTGTTAGGCCAACACCCCAGCCCCAAGATGCCTGCATGAGCACTTTTTCCACGTTTAGGATTTGAGCAAACTTGATTGCTGAAAATTTTAGATTTGTAGGTTTCTTCTGGCATCATGGCATGTACATAATTAAAGGCCTGCTTGTTTTTTCATTTCAAAAATGTTTTTGAAATAATTAAAAAATATATATATTTTTTACTTGGCTTCAAATTAATTTCTTTTTAGTATTTTTAGATCATTTTGATGTGTTGATGTCAAAATGATTTTTTTTTTAAAAAAACATTATTTTAATACATTTTTATGCGAAAAACATTTTGAAAGCAACAACTACCGCACTCCAAACACCCCATAATTCAATGCTTCCGGAGATGAATCAACATTCACTTAAAGAGTAATGATAACTTGAACTCTTTTCTCTCTTTCCATTTGTTTTTCCAACTGTAGTGCAGCGAGGACTATCAAGACCAATGAGCATTTCAACAGAAATAAACAGACAGCCAAAAGAAATACACTTCCAGACACAATCAGAAGTAGAGATACGATGACGTCAATGTATCTACACTCTAGAACCAGCTCCCCCTCTATTTCTATAATAGCATTGACCTCACAATTCCATATCAGACAGTTGGGAGTCAAAGGTAGACATAGTAATCCACAAATTTAAGAAAAATATGAGTTATCATAGCAAGTAGTCCACCAGTCCCTCTAAAACTTTAAACCAAGTTTTCAGAATACCATTGTCTTATTTTCCCTTCCAACCAAACCAAAACAGACAGTCTTTTACCATATAACAGAGTACTTGTGTTTTCATGCAAGGTTGACCATATGAATGAACAAAATGCTCAATCCTAAATGACCCAAAAAGGGATTGCCCTTGTGCTTGCAACCCCAGGACTTTACCATTGAGGCTCAACCTATGGGATTAATTTACTACACCAATGGAGGCTTAACCTATGGGAATGGTTTTTTAGGAACAAATATTCCATATTTTGATAACTAACCACCTGCCATTAAGGAGCTAGAGTTAAAACTCACAACTTTCAGACATGAAGGGCAAAGAAATTCAAAGTTTTAGCAAAGAAAGCAAGAATTTATGCAATCTAGGTGAAACAAGTTTATCCCTTTTATCTATTTTAGATGTAGGATCTTGAAGTTCAAAGGCTTTGGCCATGATTGGCCACATGGCAAGAGAGTTAGATATTAGCTATAGCAGAAATTAAGGTGTGTCGATAGATATAATCTATGGAATCACACTCGAGTGCACAAAAAATGAAGGACTAAATTAACCAATCTGTGCACTCTCTAGACTGCCAAATAGTGTATATTCATCATCTTTCTTTCTGGTATCTTTTTTCTGTAGCACAGAAGTTGCTTTATTGTTCTTTAGTTCTGGCTGTTGTGTTTCAATGGAAGACTTGATCAGCCTAGATGTTAGCACTATTTAAATTTGTTTCTGTCAGTTTCTACTACAGCAGAGTTGTACAACAAAATACTACAGCAAGGTTACATAAATCTTCCTGTATCCACATTTGATCATTTTCTTTGTTTACTGAAGTTTTGGATCAGACATGAGGACCATTACACCTAGTTTAAACATTGAATAAGTTTTGTAAGACCTGACATCAGTTTACTATCCAATGTCAATCATGACATAGTTTCTTTACACCATCTCATTTGAATTTGCAAACATAATGGATTGATTTGAAGAAAAAAAAACAAGACAATTTTGTTTCAAGTGCATAAATGCAACAGATGCATACCTGAATTAGACTGATGTATTTTTTACTGATTTCAATCAAGGTAATTTGTAAGTGCATAAGTGCAACAGATGCATACCTGAATTAGAAACACAATCCTCCTCATATGCAAATTTCTTAGTCTGCATATTCCCATTTGCAGAAAACTCTATCATAGAATCCAACCCATTGTTTAAACAAGCACCTGTGGCTGTCAAAAAGAAAAGGAGAACATTCTAGAAGGATGGAATAAGCAAATAATCAGAATGAGTGGTGCATGAAACTCACCATTTGATTCTTCTAATAGGTTGCCACATGAGGGTCTACTGTCTGTTCCTTCATGCCTGCCAGTTTCAGTAATATTACTCATATTCAATGATGGTTTATAGAATGAAACATCAAGCACGTGTTCCCTTGCATTTTCAATCGCATTTTTACTTTTTTCTATGGAGAAATGATCTGTAACTTCAAAAGACCCTGGAGATATAAGTCTTGCATTCCAATCACAAGATGCTTCCAGATTTTGATCAGGAAGTTTAGAAATTGTTGAGTGTCTGATCAGATGTTTATTTGAAGGGGCGGTGATCCCTGATGTCTCTTTTGGAGAAACATTCTTGCAATTAGAGTTTTCATGCATACCCAGGTTTGATTCATTGGACATAATTCCTCTACCATGTTGCCTTGAAATTCTTCTGACAGAAATTCTTTCACGTACTGTGAGGCGGTCAGGACCGTTATCAGTAGTCATCTTTGAATCTCTGATCAACTGCTTCATATCATCAACCTTTCCACATGTTTCTTTCATACCATCATCTGGCTTCATATGAACCCCAACATCAGCTCCCAAATCTACAGGCAACTTAG
This sequence comes from Salix udensis, assembly GCA_029204005.1. Classification (NCBI taxonomy): domain Eukaryota; kingdom Viridiplantae; phylum Streptophyta; class Magnoliopsida; order Malpighiales; family Salicaceae; genus Salix; species Salix udensis. The sequence continues at coordinate 3,007,919 of CM055031.1, forward strand.
AGACCGCCCCATTTGCAGGATCCTCTGGATCTGGAGAGCTCAAGTCTTGCATGACATCTGAATAGAATTTCCTCACATTATCACTAACAGTCTGCATCTGATTTTCCACATATTTAACTGCTTCCTGTCCAAAACAACAACATTAACCAAGCATCAATCCCAAAGAATACAAGTAGCCAGAGGAAATAACTAGCTTTGGACAAGTCAATTACTCAATTTCCAGTGACAAATCAATCAAGCCATCAATAACTGGATGGAGACAACAAATAGGTAACTCCCGGAATGGAGACACACATCAAATATAAGAGTTCAAAGGAGATATCATCATCAATCTCTTTCCAAGGAAATAATTAAAAAAAAATTGGTAAAGGCCAATCTCATAAAAAAGCCACAACAGTTATTGCTGGTCATTTGTATCCAGCTGCCAACACGTCTCCCATCTCAGCAGTTGATGGATACAGCCCTTAGACTGGCCTTGAGCTATGAGGTATTAGTTTCAAGTCACATTATGAAAAAGGAGATACCTCGCACATAATTTCTTCAACTTCCAACAACCTAGCTTCAAACTTCTGATAAATATCACCAACCCATGTTATCCCTTTCAGGTCCATAGTGATCACAAATTTGCCCCGCAGCAACAGGTGTTAGACTTCTTCCAGGTTGTATCTTAATAGTATGATTGCAATCCTTTCCGCTTCTATTTTCTGACGGAATTTAAACAAAAATTCAGTTGGTGAAAGAAGAAAAAATCTGCTCCCTGCTCTTTGCTTGCCTATATTAATTTAAAAGAAAATTAAAATATCTGCAGTCCCGAAGACTCTTCAGATAACCTCAATTTTCATTCATTAAAAGAAAGAAATAAAATGACAACTACAGAAACAAATATCAGCACAAAAAAGAAAACTTCAGAAGCAACCTTTACATCAATAATTTAAAAGATTTTTTTTTAAATTTAAGCTAAAAATCAAAACTTTACATCAATAATTCATTGGACCGACAGAAAAATTATATTAAATTCTTGCACCCACTTGAATAAACATTATCCATGTAAATCTATACACTTAACACACTTAAAAGTCCATAAATCCACTTGAAATTCAGTATAACCCTTCAAGCAATTATTGGGACATAAAGAAGATAACTCAAAACGTGTAGTATCAATTAAGAATGATTCTTGTGGGGTTCAAATATCCCTCAGAAAAAAAGTAGTAGACTAATAAACCGGTCATCGATAAAAAAAAAATAGATGTAAAATTAAATTAAATTACATATAACAGTGCATCATACTTGCCTCAAAACCAAACTCAAAAAACAAGAGAGAAAAGAACCAAACTTTAAACCAAAGGCAGAGCTTCATAAAAATTAATGATCAAGGAAAAGAAAACCCTTTTGAAGAAAAGCTGTTTTTTGAGTAACCCTTTCGACAAAGATTAAAAAGAAGCATATAAGGATTATAAGTTTTGAGGTTTTGAGAATTAAAGGTATGGAGAGAACTTACTTGGCGTTAAAGGCCAAGTTAGTGATGCCTGGAAGCTTAAACCACCCCTCTCTCTTCCTTTTTTTTCTGAATCAGAAACCAAAACCTCTTTGATCATCCATAGAAACACTTGAATAAATAAAACTCCATTTTGAGCTATAAGACTTCAACAGAGTTTTATGTGGACCCAAAACTCTTTCCTATCTCTTTATATATTGAAAACAAAAACGAAAAGGGGGAAAATAAAAGAATTAAAATTAGACATGAAAATTGAAAAGGTATGTACAATGGATCCTACGATTGCTTCTAATAACTTTCTTTGGTTTGGTGGGTCCCCATGATAATGATAGCTAGCAACTTGTAACTTTGCTGTGTGTCCTATGAATGTAATCCAACAAGATAGAGTTAGTTGGTACTTTGGATCCAGTCCGGCCTGTTAGAGAATCTTCTGTCGAGCCCAACTAAAGCTTAACAAATAAAAGAAACAAAAACAATGAAAATCAATTGAAAAGATTATAACGGTTGACATGCAAACTGATTTAATATATATATATATATATATATGTATATATTATTAAATAAATAAAATAATAATTTTATCTAGTTATTAAAAGAATTTGGTGCCTACTGATTTTATTAAATTACAGAGGGGTGTGCTATCTGCACTTTATATAGATGCCATATTTACAAGAGAAGAAGAGATAAGAGGTGAAAGATGAATCTAGCTACGTGATTAGATACAACTCTAATTAGCTTTTACATGATCTTCAAGTGATAAGCTGGAGATGTTGGATTGCCGTGATCTTCAAGAGTCCTGCTGCATTAGGGACTTTGATATCCCACTCAACTGCTGATTGCCGAATCCTTTTGGCATTGAATGTCATCCTTATCATTCCCCCGCAAACTAGCAGGGATAGTGATCACAGATAGTTTGTCCCTCAGAAAACAAAATCTATCCGCTGTATGTCCCTTTGTGAAGATATCTGCAGGTTGAATTGCCGAAGGGACATATTGTAAGACTATATCTTTATTTGCAACCTTTTCTCGCACAAAATGGTAGTCCACTTCAATGTGTTTAGATCGGGCATGGAAAATTGGGTTAGCTGCAAGTGCAAGAGCACTGACATTGTCACACCAGACAACCGGAGCTGAGTCAAGGGAAATTCTCAGTTCACATAGGAGCATACGTAACCAATATACCTCAGCTGTCACCAATGCCAAACACCTGTATTCTGCCTCAGTACTGGATTTGGACACAATGGGTTGTTTCTTTGCCGACCAAGAAATGAGATTAGAACCTACAAACACACCATAACCGCACGTTGATCGCCTATCATCTGGATCGCCAGCCCAATCCGAATCGCAGTAAGCATTGACAGTAAATGACCCAGACTTGTAGAAGAGACCATGATCAAGTGTTTGTTTCAAATATCGCAGAACTCTTTTAGCTGCAGTCCAATGAGTGGAAGTTGGTGTCTGCATGTGTTGACATAGTTGGTTGACAGAGTATGCAATATCAGGCCTGGTGAGGGTTACATATTGGAGAGCACCCACTGTTTGTCTATATTCCGATGGGTCTTGCAAAGGCTCCCCATCAAATTTTGACAGTTTTGAACCCGAGACACAGGGAGCTCGATATGGGCGAATGCCAAGAAGATGCACACGGTCTAACAGATCAATGATATACCTTGTTTGTCGAAGATGTAACCCAGAGGAGTCACGAGTGGCCTGTATACCCAGAAAATAAGCCAATTGTCCGAGGTCCTTCATAGCAAATTCACGTTGCAGGCTAGCAATAATTGACTGAACAAATCGTTGATTATTGCAGGTGACTAAGATATCGTCGACATATACCAGTAAAAATGCATGAATCGAGTCTCGATGGAAGGTGAACAGAGAAGGATCAACCTGTGAGCTGAGAAATCCAAGTGACAGTAAAGCAGATGACAGTAGATTGAACCATGCCCTAGGGGCTTGCTTCAAGCCATAGAGAGATTTGTGGAGTTTGCAGACAAAGTGGGGGTGTTCAGGGTCTTTAAATCCTTTCGGCTGGGTCATATATACTTCTTCTTCGAGGATTCCATGAAGGAAAGCATTTGACACATCCAACTGTCTAATATCCCAATTGAAAGAGACGGCAATTGACAGCACCATTCGGACAGTGGATGGCTTGATTACCGGGCTGAATGTCTCTTGAAAATCAATTCCACTTCGCTGGAGATAGCCCACAGCCACTAATCGAGCTTTGTGGCGATCAATTCGTCCATCGGGTTTGCGTTTGAGCTTAAACACCCATTTGCAGGGCACCACGTTTGTAGCAGGAGGACGAGGACACAGTGTCCAAGTTTCATTCGCTAATAAGGCCCGATATTCACTCGCCATTGCATCTCGCCACTCTGGAATATGAGCCGCTTGTCCATAGTTACTTGGTTCTGCGACCATCACACCTGCATGCAAAGCTCGAAGGGGGTGACGAGTTGTGTAATGCAATTGGAAATCAGTGAAGACACGGGGTTTTGAATTTCCCGTTTTTGATCGGGTGATGATGCCAGTTGAGGAATTGGGACAAGGGGGATCAATTACATCAGGTGGTGTAATGGAATTAGAAGAGGTGGGAGGCAGAGGTATAATTGCTTGATGTGGGTGTCTCGGAGAGGGGACGGATTGTGCTCTAATTTCAGAGCTTGTACCACGATGACAGGTGGGAGAAGGAATGGAAATAGTAGCATTAGAAGTAACGGGTAAGAAATTAAATGGAGGAGGAGAGAAGGATAAAGGCTGAGTGTTTGACATACCTGAGGAGTCCACACAAGAGTCGGGCCCAGTGAAAATTGAGTGATCATGAGCTGGAAAGATCCCTTCATCAAAAATTACATTTCGGGATATATAGAGTCGCCTAGTTACCGGATCAAGGCACCGAAAACCTTTGTGATTAGAACAATATCCAATGAAGATGCAAGGTTTGCTACGGTAGGATAATTTATCAACTGAATAAGGACGAAGACAAGGGAAGCATTGACATCCAAAAGTACGAAAATACGAAAAATCAGGTGAATGTTGAAACAGTTTTTCGTAGGGTGAAGCATAGTCAAGAATTTTGGTGGGTAAACGATTAATGATGAATATTGACGTGAGAAATGCATCTACCCAAAAGGATTTTGGTAAACCAGATTGAGCAAGGAGAGTGAGTCCCATTTCCATAATGTGACGATGTTTTCTTTCTGCGAGACCATTTTGTTGGGATGTATGTGGACAGGAAAACCTATGAAAAATCCCATTAGCTGATAAAAATTGCTTAAAGGCAATAGAACAATATTCCCCTCCATTATCACTTTGAAATTGCTTAATGGTGGAATTAAATTGTTTTTCCACTAAGAGCTTGAATTTGACAAACGTAGAGAAAACATCGGATTTATTTAAAAGTGGGAAAAGCCAACAAAATCTTGTGTGATCGTCAATAAAAATTACATAATACCGACAACCATTGGATGATGGAGTGAAAGTAGTCCACACATCAGAATGAATTAATTCAAGTGATTTTGATGACTCCCTTGACGAATCTGAAAATGGCAATTGTTTAGATTTTCCTAGTTGACAAGATATGCAAACCCCATGTTGTTTGTTTTTGGAATTAATAATTGGAAGAGAGAATTTAGAAATAACACGACTTAAAATAGATTCCGAAGGATGTCCCAAGCGACAATGCCAAGTTGAAGTAGAAGCCTTGACCCCAACAGTCATAGTGAAAGCATGTAATTTAAATCGGGAAGATTGAATTTGACGAAGGTTGATTGGATACAATCCATTTTCACTTGGGCCCGTCAGAAGTGTGTTCTCCTCAGCATGTCCTTCACAGAATAATAGGAACCGGTTAGTTCAAAAAGCACATTATTATCCTTGCATAATTTATTGATAGAGATGAGCTGTGCCGAAGCAGCTGGACAACATGCAACATCTTTTAAGGTGAGAGTGGAAGAAGAAGTTTGAAATAGAATTTGGTGCCTTTAAAAAAATAGAATACAATCAATAGAAGTATAAAGAATGGAGTGAGTAGGAGATTAGAGTATTGGAACATATTTAAAAAAAGAAGTAAGAACTTTGAGTGATTTCTATAATAGATGGTTTTAAATGAGATTTTTAAAGTACCTGAAGATTACTAGAAAGGGAATTGTTCAATAAATAAGAAGGGAGACTTTTGGGAAACTTGAACTAGCAACAAATGAGGCCTCAATGGTTATAACTTGCAAGCAAGAATATTGGGATATTTTATTGTAAATGTCCAATTCTTGGGAAGGCTGGTGTGACAAGGTTTTAGTTCTGAGCTTTAAATGACGGCATTGAGGATTGGTTGATCTGTAAGGAGGGAGATAACAACAACTTGTGATCAAAACTTTTTGTTTTATTCTTAATTTCAACTAGCATCCCCCTTTCTCAAACTTTGTTGTGAATCGGATCAAAATTTTCTTGGTAAGGAAATCTTTCGTTGATTACTAATAATAAGATCATTATTTGAAAAATAAAACTATATTATCTATTTTTTTCAAATTAAAAGAGATTATTGAAATGTAAAGAGCAGGGAGGGAGGGGGGATAACAAAATGATCTATTAATTTGGCTTACACATTATTTTACGGATATTGACTGCGCATTAGCCCTCTTATAATTAGGCTGCAGTTCAGAGGAGTTAAATCAATCTTAGCAGCATAACGAGGTCGGTAAGGTAACTCCACTCCCCGTAATATTTACAGCATATTTCACAAACCATGATAGCCAAAAACTCAGTTGGATCTCTATCTAAATCCTTGAAAACTCCAATCAAGTACAAGAAAAAAATCGAGGCATTTGATTATAAACATGTCAATTTTTAGTTCACATCAACCAGCTGCCTGAAAATCTCCAAAATCATCATCTTGTATATCTTGAGAGCTTTCATTGTCAGGCAGATGCTGTTGGTCTGCTTCATCCTTTGTCAAGTTTGGGGATTTTTCAGGAGAAGTTCCTTCAAGAATAAGTTTTTGGTGGCAAGTTTGATGGAGAATTCTGTAGACTTGTAGCAGGTGAAAGCGGTGCAGGGGGAGGTGGAGGAGGTCTGATACTAAGCAAAGGTTCTTTTCGATCAATGTGCTCCTCCAGTGACAGATTGCTCAGACCCTGCTCAAAAATCTTGGACTTCACACTACCTCCAGGTTTCTATCATACCAGAAAGATTAAATTTCATTACAGATATTAGGGATGCATAACTTATCTATACATATTCAGGAAATGGGATTCAAACGAGCTTACATTTTTCATTTGGAGTACAATAGTTTCCCCTTCTTTTAAGCTGTAATCCACCGAGGAAGTTGTTTGAAAATGCTGCTCCATCTCTTCCGCAGTTTTCTTCTTGTCCAGATATCTTTAATAGACAACATAAGAGCATGCCTATATTAATCAACTTTATGCAAGTGGGAATATTATCATCTCTATATGAGAACACACTGAATGCATTAACAGCACAAGTTACAAAGAATTTGTGGGGTGTGATCCTTGTATTGAAAAGGTACATAATGCATTTATAGGTTTTAACATACTTCATGTGATCGTGCAGTGCTGCCTGGAAGTCATAAGCTTCTGCTCTTTCTCGAAATCCTATGCCAATAAATGCATGCCTAAGGCGACCACCTGCATGATTCCGATAAACAAATTTAGAAACGAAATTGAAAATGAATCTCACTAAGGGAAAGGACAATAATACACACACACACACACACACACACACACATATAAGAATAGAGCATCAGATGAGGATTAACAGTTTTCAAAGGCAATAACAGTGTTTATAAAAAAAAACAAAAAGGAAAGAAAAGCTGGAAAGATATCCAAGAAACATGAAACTGCTGACACATGATTTGGTCCCAAGGAATGCCACCCCCTACTTTCTCTCCCTTCCTCTCAACTACCCTCCCTTTCTAAATCTTCCCTAAGACGTTCAATTTTCATAAGAATCAAAGCCTGTTGGTTAATATCATAAAATCTGAATATCAGCACATGACTGTGTGCTGAGATCTGTTGCATAATCATGAATACGTGAATAAGAACTCATTAAGAGCAGGTTTTTGGGTTCTTTCAGGACACCATATGAATAGAACATAAATGCACCAAGTTATATTTATTCCAGCCTTGAAGAACAAATCTATCACCATAAAAGAGTGTTTCAAATAGAGTTTGCACACATTGGATTCTTTTTACAAAAACAGATCACAACAATAGTATAGAAGTAGAGTCTTCAGTTGAATATAGAGCCTGAACTGAGAGGCAGGCATGGTAGCTCACCAATATTTTCCTCAATTCGAAGAACAAAATATCTGCAAAAGAAAAGATGTATATTTAAATACTCTCAAAACACAGGTATATGGGAATTCAGTTAGAAGCTAAGAACCAACCTCAGGTCAAATAGAATGAATTAACTTTATGCATATAGGGCATATTTCATTACTCTTATCACTAGAATCAGTGGTGCAACAAAGATAAGCTTAAAATTCAGTGAGAAATGGCCTTAACCTGCTGCTATCAATTACAGTTTCCACTGGATGTGGCTCCCCATTTCTCAAAAATGCCCGGGCATATAATTCACCTATATAAATTAAATCAAAGCATAAGAGACATCAAAAGTTCATCAAACAAAGACACTATATACCATTTTCTGCATTGTAGCGATTCAAAGATAATCTAACCTGTGGTTTTATCTTCAAGTCTGATAATGCACTCTTCACCCTTGCTAATGACTTTCAAAGTCCCTTCCCAGGCCCATTTGTTAACATCCCATTCATCAGCCCTGGAATACACTTCAAGAGATATAAATGTCCATACAATAGGTAAAAACAAGTTTAAGCAGTAGATACAGTCCATAGATTAACTAGCAATAGCATTATCTGAATGGCTACATTTGATTGCAGAAAAAAGCACAGGGAAGGCTATGATGAGGCTGGATTTTATAACAGGTTGTGTTTATGAAGGTGAATTTTGACATCATGTTTCTTTTAGAAATCAAACTCGTTACTTGAATATAATTTTCCAAACCTACAATGTCCATGCATGTAGTAAAATCTTTATAGTTATTTCAGATGCCTTGTTGTTCTTCTGTATATCTCTTGTTTCTCAAAAGAAAGAAAGAAATCATTTTGTCAACAATTCCTCTTTAAAAAACTCTTTGTGCACGTATATCCTAAATTTGACCATGCATGTCAAATAAAGTCGATATCCTAATTAGGTTGATGGACACAATTTCTACAAGAGGATCTGAGCAAACAATACAAATTGAATAAATTAACTTCTGCTTAATTCAAAATAATAATAACAAGGAAACATGAATATTGTATGAAAGACATCATTTAGAAAATGTTTAATCGATATCTATATCAGGCATCATAATGACAAGTTGAGCAAAAACCTGTAAGAAGCAGCACTTTTCCTAGGAGGTATCTGCAGAAAAAAGAAATGAAAGTAGCTTAGCATCTGTTATCTAGTTTGAATTGGCTTGATCCGCAAAAAACTACATTATGTGTGATTTAGATCACAAAGAAAATAAGTGGCAAGTTATGGAATGCAGCTGATCTGTAAGTAGTGCGTAATCATTTGCCCCAATGACATAATACCATACTTTGGGTGGTTTAAAAAAAATAAGAATTAAATAAAAATAAGAAAAGATCATTTTTTTATGGACTTGCAGCTGACTTCCTACATATACAGCCGAGAGCAGAAAGTTAGCAAAAATGTTAACATATCATAAATTTGAGTTTAATTAAAAGCCTACAAGATCATATCAATCATCTCACACTTGTATAGGTATCTGAACATGTAAACCTCCATACATTTGCAATAGATACAAAGACTAGAAAACAGATACATACAAGAAATTAATGCCAGGGCAGCACTTTAAAACATGTATTAAAGAGTAATGGGAAAAACAGAAATCAAATACATAAAAGTACCATGACAACGAACTATGAATCTTTTACTTCGAACAGAAGGACCAAGTCATAGCACCAGTGCTTTAGGGAACAAAATGATTGTAAATTTTCAGATTCAAACAAATTAAGGAAGTTTGACTATATTTGGATTTTAACCACCCATAGTTAACTCCCTGTTAGGGACAAAATGCAAAGAACAGGGAAAGGAAGGCAGTCAATAACAATGGCAGTATACTGGAAAGAGGAGAAGATAGCCCTTTCCTTGGCCCTTAGTTATAATGATCCACAAGCATGTTATCAAACTGGAAATGCAAGTTTTTAAGATGCCCATGTAGCATTTAATTCTTCCCAACAATTTAAAATTTTATATAGCCAGATCTCTCTAAACCAGCCTCAGTCCTTTAAGTATCAGCCAGTAATTACTTCTACGTGCACGATCTGCAGCTTCTGACTTTTAGATACCACTTCTTATTTGACCATGATAATATCTGCCATGGTAATATCTATTACACATTTTTTATTGCAAAAGACAACGTTAATTCCCCCCACTATCAGCATATGAACAACAGAAAATCACGAATAAAGACAGTCAAGATTGTCTCTTCATAGATTTTGCCAAGCAATTATTAACACCATCATTACTCAGTCCACAATTACAAAGGCAAACTCATATTTGATACAGGTATTTTCTTGCAACTCATCAGAAAAAAAGCTGCTGATCGCCACTTGTTCTGACGTCTCAATTCTTGATTTGTAGGCATTTCTCAACAATAATGTTTCGGACTGGAATGAGCGAAACCCAGATCCAAATTCCCACTTTAGTTGACTACAACTACTCAAATCTAAGTTCTGTTCCCCTATCCATACAACATAAAATCTAAATTTCTTTCAAGGACAAGGTTTCTGGGAAAAGGAACAACCTTTCAAGGTTGTTATGTACAAAAAAAAAATTCTAAAGATCATAAATTACCACAAATCTCAAAAACCCATTTGCAAAATCACAAGAAAAAACTAAACATAAATCTACAGACAGTACAATACATGCACATATATACACATATAGAGAGAGAAATTCACCATATAAACATAACATTCAGAGACTTGAAAGAGAACAAGCTCTATAGCTTCAGTTTCTTCACTCTCTATTTCATTCGGTGACTTCTCTACTTTCTCCATGATCTCAAGAGAGAAAGATTAAGTCTTGATACAAAATCAAGGGTAAGTTAAATGAAGATGTGAAATCACAGAGATAAAATTTGGAACATTATGGGAATTTTAGAAAAAAATAATAATACAGAGGGGTGTCTAAGAAACAAGGAATTGAGTTTCAAGAGGGAATATGTCTCTCTGGTTTTCCCTTGCTTGTACAAAAACAGGCAGAGGACATAAGTTGTTAGTGTAGGTAATCTGCACCGTTAGATTGGGTTACTTTTAATGTATCTGCACCTTTAAGTCTTAGGTCAGATCGAGGGCTGTGGTTAAATATTGAACGGTCACGATGGAGTCAACATGGGAGTTTGGTGTAGTAGTTGCTTGATTTCTAAGGAAGCATCAATTTATCCATTAGGAATTATCCAAAGTGGCTTGACCATGGAACGTGCTGGGCTTTTTTGTTTTTCTTTTTGTTGTTATAGCATCCGGTATTCGAAACGGCTAAGGTTGTTTGATGTTTTATATTTTTAAAAAAATATTTTTTTATTATTATTTTGATGTATTTATATTAAAAATAATTTAAAAAATATATTATTTTAATATATTTTGAAATAAAAAATAATATTTTGTATTTTTAAACAACTTCCATGCAATTTCTCTATCGAGTATCCGTAGTTACATTCTCAAAGCAAGAATCTTGGTTAAGCATTAAAGAGTTTTGTTTTTAATTTTATTTTATTTCCTTGACAAACCTTGCAATAACAATAATTGTAAACATAGTTATTCATACCGTACTGTTCTGGTCGGAATGTTCTATTCTATTCAAAAAATCGAGACAAAACAGCGTCGTTTTTGTCTCGGTTTTAATTCCGGTCTGTTTCGAAAATTCCGGCCGGAACGTCTCAGTTCCGTTCCGGATGTGCCATTTCGGCTACATAAAAAAATCATTTAACTTTTTAACTTGCACACATCAGATGTCACTGATATCATTTTAAGTGAGCAGATATTGTAACTTTGTAAGTCAAGTTGATTGAGTTTTATAGAGGCAATTATTTGCCTTGACATGTTATTGTTCGATGTGGGATGAAATTTAAAGCCACGGGATGAAACTCCTTTGCTCATTTCAGCGATGTGGGATACTGGGAGTCTGGGACACGGGAATTGAGAATTGAGAATTGGTTGTCCAGCTGGACAACCTTCGGCTGTACCTATATATATATTAAAATTAAAAAATATATATTATAAAAAAATAAAATTGTTGCATCAATTTTGATTTTATAAAAAATAAAAATTATATTTATTTATGTTTGTTTGACTTTGTGTTTGTATTGTATAATTTAAAGTTAATTTATCTTGAATTTTAATTATGCTTGTTAAATTAATATTTTATTTTTTTTCATATATATATATATATAATTAATTAATTATATATGAACAATACGACACCGAAACGGCACGCCGGAACGGTCCGAAACCGGAACGTTCCGTTCCACTCGAAAAACCGGAACGACGACTGGAACGGTATTGACAACTTTGATTGTAAATAATTACATAGATAAAGATGGGATGGTGGTGGCCTAAGATCTTTAGACTTATGACATGTTTGAAAGTATGATTGAGGTTATTTTCAAAATATATTTTATTTAGAAATGTATCAAAATAATGTTTTTTTTTTAAAAAAAAATATTTTTGAGATCAATATATTAAAATGATCTAAAAATACAAAAATAAAAATAATTTAAAAAAAAATACTTTTAAAACACAATGTCAAACAGATATTTAATGTCACTAAAACTTTTAGCCATCAGCTCAAATTAAAAAGACAAGTCCAATAATCCAACCATCCAAAATAATTAATTGAATGTCATGTTAGTAAATATGTGAGTACCTAATAGGCTGTTAATTATATGTGATATTAATTTTATTTATATAGATATATTTATTATTTTAAAAAAGATTTATTTTTAATATTTAATTATAGATATATTTGCAACAACTTTTTTAATAATTATACACAAGCCTGGTAGTTAACAAATAGTAAAAAGAGTTGCATATAAATATTCAATTACAATAATTTTTATAGATAATTTTTTAATTATTCTTTTTATATTCTCATGTATCCACATAAAAATCATGAATAAATGTTTTTTTTCTATTTTATGTAAATAAGGGTTTTTCCTGAAGAAATAATTCCCCCCTACTTAATTTAAATTACTGTAATTATTATAAATATTTATTTTAATTATTATATAATTAGGTAAAAATTAAATTTAAAAATTGCCTCATGGTATTGCTACATAAATCAAAACAGGCCATGCAAACAAACCTGGGCCTTTGCATTCCAAGCCCTAGTATATGGGGCTTGACTTACAGCCCCTAACGTTTTTTATTTATTTTATTTGTTTTTTTTTTTTTATCTAACCACCTATTTTTTATTTTGTCATTTTTTAGTTTAACTGTTTTTAAATAATATTAAAAAATTTATAGCTTTTATAATTTCACAAGACCTTTGAGAGATTAATGAGGTTTATCTTTTATTCAAAATTAAAGATAGATAAATTGTATTTGCACTATACCCTTACAAGATAAAAAATCATATGTACTTAAAAACCAAAGTAAATATCCAAGATAATAAAAAACAATATATAAAATCACAACCAATATAAAATATTTGAATTTATATCTATTTATTTTTCCTACCTACAATGCATAAACTATTTTCTTATGTTAGTTTTTAACTAGTTAATTGTTTGACGGATAATTGTTTTAGCAAAAACAAATATGCACGCTTTTCAAATGTTTTTTTTTTTAATTTTAATCATAGATCAAAAATTTTATGCATGCATTTAGTTAAATACATCAAGAACTATCTCGTGTCAATAAATGAAAAAAATAAATTCTTAACTAATTTATTTAATTGGTCTCGCTGCAAGTTGAATAATGTTTTTTACCACAAAAATAATTAATATATAAGTGTTATTTACATATTTTTTTTATATCAAGTAAAAAAATATAACTGTGAATAAAAAAATTGATGCTTACATGGAATAAAATATAGTAAACATAATATATATTAATAAAAAAATGTAAGATCTCAATGTCTTTTTAACATATAAAAATAATAGAACAATGTTATAATTGCTAAAATGAAATAATATTTTCTTAGTCTTTTTATAATCATTTTTCAAAAAAGTGTAAGGAAAAAAAATAAAAAAGATTCCAAATGAATAAAGAGAAGAATAAAGGAAATGGTATAAATAAGTCAAGTGTGATAAATATTTAAATTGTGAAAAATAAATAATTTTTTTCTCCAAAAAACAGTGTAAAGAAAAAAGAAGGGGAAGCTAAAATAATATTATAAAAAAGATGAAGATAAAAAATTGTGATAAATAGGCCACGTGTAAAATGATTAAAATTCAAGTATAAAGTGAAAAATATATATATATTTTTTTTTACCATTGTTAAAACAAAAACATTTAGCAAAAAATACAATTATATTATTTCTACAAAGGAAACACCTTTTTTTAGTATATGTGTAATAAGCATACATAATTATTTACAAATTTATTAGTTAACATTTTTTTAATTCATTATATTAAAAACAAACATTATATGTTCTCTTTACTGTAGACAAATTTTATATTATAAAAAAATACATCTATAATTATGATATTTTCTTCTTTTAGATTTAAAATTAATTTAAAATCTTATGCTTAACGTAGGTTGGATAAATTAAGTAGTTTTAAACTATAGACATTATTGGCATAATTATGGTAGCGTAATTAGAAATAAGTTTGAAAATTATTTTGACTGCTAATATTAGAAATATATTCTTAAGGAATAAAAAAAATATTAATTTAATATATTTCTAAATAAAAATTACTTTAAAAGACAATCTTAATTACATTTCTAAAAATACCTTGGTCAAAATATTTAAATAGTAAATTTGGTTACAATACCTCTAATAAAAATGACACGTTCACATAAAAATAGTTATCTTTAGAAACGTGGATAGAAAAGGAAAGGAAATATAATTTATTTTTGTGTTTGTTTAGAATCATGATTAAAATTATTTTTAAAGTATTTTTTATTTAAAAATATATTAAAATGATTTTTTTAAATAAATTATTTTTGACATCATCACATCAAAATAATTTAAAAACAATAAAAAATTTAATTGTAAAAAATTTAATTATAAAAAAAAATTTAATTTTTTTCAAAAATATTTTTGAATTGTAATGTCAAACAGGACCTATAAAAATATGGGATCCATGAAACAATTTCATGGTCAATCACATATTTTTAAGCGAGAGACTAGAATATAGCTCTCAAAATAAATAATAATTTATGACATGATTTATAAATTAATTACATTCTTAATATATATGATAAGTCAGAAACAATAATCTCTTTGAAATAAAAGAGTACTATATAAATTCAAAGAGGTTGACCTATTACGTAAGAAATATTTGCTTTCTTGTTTGACTTTCTAAATTTAAATATTAATATCAACACTTTAAGAATATATTTGCAATGTATTAAACAATCTTAATATTAAAAATAAAGAACTTTATATTTATTTATTAATTCAAAAATGCATCTTTATTAACGCTGAACAATGGCTATTAATACACTACTATATATAAACAAAGGAAAAATATTCAAGTGGGGAGAAAAAGATTGAAGCCCCCAAATTGTTTTTTACAAAAATAGCATAACTTAGAGAATCGTGAATGATATTTATAATTTGCGAGTCAATTAATTATAGATATCAAATTATTGTCATTTTTTTTACCATGTTACTTTGGGAAAAAAAACTCAAAGTTATAAATATGTTAAATATTATAGTTTAAAATACTTTTCACTTGAAAATATATTATTTTTTTCTTTAAAATATCAAATTTATATATAAAAAAATCAATTTAACATTGTTTTTAATCAAATATATTTTTTAAACGTATATCTAAATACAAAAACGCCCTGCAAACACTAATAAATTAATACCATAAAAAGATTGTAACTGAAAATTCACCGGTCACATGGATGACATGGTCCAAAAGACAAACCCCACACCGGGTCAACAGAGACTTCACCTGGAAAGCAATGGCGTCGTTTCTTGAAACTGATAAATGTCGTAAGACACCCACCTATTAAACCTCGAAGACCAAATGTCTCTGTAAGAATTTATATAAAAACAGTTGAGATTATGCAAGACATAGCTTATACACTTGCGTGTACGAACGTTTGGTGTGTTGATTAGCTCATCTTCTCCTCTCTCCTTTTTCTTTTTACGTTCATTTCTCAGTCCTTGTTCATCTGCTCCATGGAACTGCCAAGAACAGCTCCCAACTCTGGTGGTTTGAGAACTCGATATACTATTGAGACAAAGAACCTTTCTTACAGGCTATGCGGCCAGATTGATGGATTAAACTGGCTTTTCTGGAAGAAAACGGCGGGCGATAACCCGTACATTTTGAGGAATGTGAATTGCGAGGCAAGACCTGGGGAGATGATGGCAATTGCTGGGCCAAGTGGGGCAGGAAAGAGCACGCTGCTGGAGGTTCTTGCTGGTGTAATTCCTCCGAACAGAGTTTCCGGTGAAGTTCTTGTAAATCGGCATCCGATGAATGCAAGATACTTTCGGAGGTTATCGGGGTACGTGGCACAAGAAGAAGCTCTTTTCCCACTTCTAACAGTCAAGGAAACGCTCATGTACAGTGCTCGCCTGAGGTTGTCCGGCAGTTTCCATACAGCTGCAGCAAGGGTTCAAGAATTATTGAAGCAGCTTGGATTGGAGCACGTTGCCAACGTGAGAATTGGCAGTGAATCAAAAAGAGGCATTTCAGGTGGGGAGAAACGTAGAGTTTCTGTGGGTGTAGATCTGGTTCATGATCCGGCTGTTCTTTTAATCGATGAACCTACATCTGGTCTGGATTCAGCATCAGCTCTTCATATAATTTTCTTGCTCAAATCTATGGCTACAAAGCAAGGTAAGACAATCGTGCTGACCATCCATCAACCTGGTTTCCGAATTCTCGAGCTTTTTGATAAGATTCTGCTGTTATCAAATGGATCTGTTCATCACCATGGTTCCTTGCATCTCCTCGAACAGCGGCTCAGATTTGCCGGTCATTTCATTCCTAGGCAAGTTAATGTGCTTGAGTTCGCCATCGAAATGACAGAATCCCTGGCCATGGAAGATAGCGAAGGAAGTGAAACAGAATACAGGGATGCAGCACAAGATGACGAGGAGCTTGTCAGAAGAAATCCTAACCCATACGCCAATGGCCGATTCAAGGAGGTTCTAATACTGGGTCAGAGATTTTCCTATATCTTTTGCAGAACCAATCAGCTCTTCGCAGCAAGAATACTACAAGCAGTTCTTGGTGGGGTTGTTCTTGGAACTGTATTCATGAATGCAACGAACGATTCAAAGAGACATAAACTCCAGACTCAAATCGGGTTCTTCGCCTACAGCCTCACCTTCTTGCTGTCACCCACAGCAGAAGGCCTGCCCATTTTCTTGCAAGAACGAAGAATTCTAGAGAGAGAAACCTCAAAAGGAGCTTATAGAGTTTCATCTTACGTTGTATCAAGCACTCTGGTTTTCTTCCCGTTCCTTCTACTTGTCGCCCTTCTCTACAGCACCTCAGTGTACTGGCTCGTTGGATTGAGAAGAACAATGGATGGATTTCTCTACTTTTCACTGGTGGTATGGATCGTCGTTCTGATGTCAAACTCATTTGTTGCATGTTTCAGTGCTCTTGTGCCGAATTTCATCTTGGGGACCTCTCTGATTGCTGGCCTGGTGGGGTCGTTTTTTCTTTTTTCTGGGTATTTCATAGCGAAGGATGACATACCCAAGTACTGGATTTTCATGCATTATTTGAGCTTATTTAAGTACCCTTTTGAGTGCTTCATGATAAATGAATATGGTGGAGAGCAGGGGAAGAGGAGATGCTTGAAGAACATAGAAGGATACTGCTATCTGTACGGGGATGAGTTTCTGAAGAAACAAGGTGTGGAAGAATCACATAAATGGAGTAATTTAGCAGTAATGACTGGTTTCGTTTTTGGATACAGATTTCTTTGCTTTCTGATTCTGCTGCTCAGATCATACCGAACAAGAGTTTAAAATCTTTTCAGCAGTCAAATAAGAAATTAAGCTGATCATTCAAAAGAAGAATTAACAGGCGAGCACTGATGGAAGAGGGTTTCCAGGAGAAGTCATTTTTTCCTGTTATTTTATTGAGTTTTGAAAAATAATTATCATGTTTTTTTTATTGTTTTTGTTTTATTTTCAGGGTTTTCTAGTTTGTTTTTGGATTTATTTAAAGAGTTATAACTATCTTAAAAATACATGTTACTTGAAAATAAAGATTCAAAATAGGGTTTCTATGGCTCTTTTCAGCATAATTATGTCTTTTTTGTGTCTATTTTTTATTTGCGTTAATATAAACAATAAAACTAAGCAAAACAAATTAACAAACCTCGGGAAAAAAAATACTAATCAATTTCTAAACTTAATGAAAATATTTTTTTCAAAAAATCATTTTGTATAAGGGGGTGTTTGGAACGATAGTAGAAATTTGCTTTTCAAAATATTATTTATTTAAAATATAATAAAACAATATGTTTTTCAAAAAATATTGATAACATCAACACAACAAAAACAATTTAAAAATAATAATAATAATAATAATAATAATTTACAGAAAAAAAAATGATGAAACGATGGTTGCACACCATCAAACTGAGTTATAAGAATAAATTCAAATTCAGATATATGTGCTTTTGGTGGAAGGGTATTTCCTAAACTTAAAATCTTATTGTAGTTCAAGTTTTTGGAAAGGCTTTCTTCAGATTCTTTGATAGAAATCATTCAGAACCAGAGTAAAATAATTTAAGATTTTATTACATAATATTTGTCTTCAATTGTTTTACCTTTCTTGGAGATTTATAACTTTTAAATAAATTTAAAAATATCTAAGAATCCAAAAATAGATAAAAAAAAACAATAAATACTCTAAAGGAAATTAGAAAATCAAAAATTAAATAGAAAAAAAAAAAAAAAAGATAGACTATATTTTTTACCTAATTTGGAAGTCTTTTGAACATCGCTAATAAACTCCTTTTAGGGTCAATCCAATGATAAGAGCTATTTTAGAGAGCTATTTTAGAGAGCCAAATTTTTAAAATAATTTTTTGAATAGTGTGTATATAATCTTTTTGTTGATGTGTGCTCTAATGGTAAAAAAGAGTGACTCAAGTCAACTTGAATAAAGTAACCAAACCCATATCGTGGCTTGTAAATATGAGATAACCCTGTAAAAAATAAATTGAAAAAAATAATGAAGGATAAAATTAAATAAAAAAATATTAAAAAAGAATTATATAAAAAGATCAGAGTCAACCTAGGGTTAACTTTATGACTATGTGACAAAGGGCATGATAACCCCAAAAAAAAGAAAGTAAAAAAAATAGGAAGTCTAATTTCTAACAACAATCTCGGTTATGAACACAAAATTACCCTATAAAAGAAAAAAAATAAAAGAAATCATGAATCTAAATTTTCAACTAATCTAATATTAATATTAGAGAATAAAATTAAAATTAAAAAAATCTATTAAAAAGTTAGAGTCATGATATATAAGAGTGATCTCATAAAAGGAAATTTGATAATAATCACAAAGGCTAATAAATTTATTATTGAATGATGAAATTAAAAAAGAAAAATGGGAAAAAGAACAATAAAAAAAATTAAGGGTCAAATTTTACACTTACAAAAACTTGACAACCCAGTTTGGATTTTAGAGAGTTCAAGACATGGAAATCGAGGTGAGCAGAAAGAAAATAGAGAGAGAAAAAGATAAAAAATGGTTTGCCTAGATAGGTCAGTCTAGGAACTGAGATCTAAAAAATGGTTTAACCAGCTAGGAGAACTACCTCTATATTGGAGACGAAGTTGCATTAGCCTCGAAAGAGTAGTTGTACAGCTCCTTCTATTGTCATATCGATAATTTAATTAAAAAAAACAAAAGATCTCTTAAGTTCTTTGAATCTCTCTCCAGTTTTTCTACTTCTGATCAGATTTTTCGGTTTATTAGGCATAAAACCACCATTTCAGTTCATATTTCATCGGTTCATATTAACTTCAACTAGATGATTTACTTGAAACACGTACTCTTTCACCTTAAACTCTCAGAAATCCAATTCCTGAACATAAAAGCAGGTCGATTTAGATTAAACAATACACTTATATGTATAGGATTTCAAGGGGGTTATCCATAAGATCAAACCTTCTTATGATACCAGACACTTAAATCTAGTTATAACTTGTTTGACAGGGACTCGGATTGCTGTGTGGGACTCAAATCTAGTTATACCATACCAACATACATCTCTTGGTTTCTACTTTCATGCCTTTTAACTTCAATTTCTATGCATTTTGAAGTGATCTTCTAAAGTTCATGTTTGAGTTTTCCACTTGTAATCTCGTACCTTTCTTCTTTATGACAGTCTGCAGATTCTGAAGTTATTTTAACTCTTATTTTTCCTTGTATTTCTCTTTTTTTGGATTCGAGGAAACCTCACTCCCTTGGAAAGTGCACTTTGTGAGTCTAGGTGAGCGAGTAAAACCCTGGCTATCTCAGGTTCTTACAAGAGATGCACGTTCTGACTCGAACTCGAGACCTGCATAGATCTCAAGCTCTTTGTCATCACGCCATGGGGGACTTCCTTGTATTTCCCCCAAAAGAAATACACATTCTGTCAATCATATTCCATTTATTTCAAAAAAAGAAGTGAGATGGTGACGAGTACTTGAAGCATATAACACAGAGGAGCTCTCCAATGCTAAGCAGGAAAAGAGACTTGACAGCAAATGTAAATGTTTAATGTAGACAAAATACTTGTTCAATAACACTGCACTATATTTAACGCAGACTGCTGAAGTACTGAAGCAAGCAAAAGACTCTGTCAAACATATAAATGAAATAACTTCACAAAGAAATTATATTGAGATGATAAACATTATAATTATTACACCATGCTATCAATAATTTTCATTACAATAGGGATAGCAAATCCAGCCATTTATCTGTTACGCAGCGATGAGACACGTGTAAATCTACAAATCTCGATTTCATACAGAGCAAGCCAAACATGCAAGGAATCAACTGCATCACAATCTTCTATGACAGGTAAGGTGATAATGAACATTATAAAAGAGGCAACCACAGCCGAAAAATCACAGGCTCACCAGAGATCTCCAGAAGAAGATGACAGGGACGGCTGGAATAAAGCAGCCCTTCTCCTCTTACTCGAAAGTGTGGATTCTAATGAGAATTCTTGTGAAAATTTGTCAAGTATAGACCTAAAGGCCTTGTGGATGGAGCCAGTGAGAAACTGGCGCACTTTGCTATCACCGCTAAGCCCTTCTTTGCAGCTGCTCATCACGAAAACATTCTTCATCCTGCCCTCCAAAGTCGCGATCTCCGCCCTCATTATTATCAGATTGAGATCATCAAGTGCTTTTCTTAAATCAGACAAAATTTCAGGCTTGTAATCGCAGCATATAGATGCCCTGATTAAATAAGGGGCAGTGCATAAACCATCTTCTTCCTGTTCTACACTCACTTCATCAATATCCAATGGCATGAGAAGACCTTCTCCAGCTTCTGCTGCCTGGCTCTTCAGCTCCTTCAGGTGGCCTATAACTTCAGCAAGCAATGATGCCTTGTCCATCTGAGTGATTCAAATTGATTAGTAATTCAGCAAGCTGGAATCATAATAAGATAGAACAATTCATCTCTTACATAACCAAATAAGCCCATCAAAATATCAGGATTTATTTATCAAGTGCTCCATAGATAACATTGATTTATGACCAGTTTCAACCAAGAAGAAGTAATGAGAACAGTTACAAGAGAATTATAGCAGGTAATATATGTGTTTTTGGTAATAGAACTGTTAAGAACTAGTCATTCTTATCATAAACAACTCAAGTACATTCACCTACAAAAGCAGCAAAATAAACTAAATAAATAATCCGATTATTATAAATCCAGAGTTTCAAGATATCATTACTATCACTAGTGAATCATGCTCATACAGCAATGACATCAACCAGAAACACCAGAAAAATCCATTCGCCACTTAAAAAATTTCGCTCACATTGAACTTGAATTGTGATGCGAGATTCTTGAAGAAATTCATAAATTCAAAAGTTATCAGCAGACCTTACAAACAATAAAATTAAACAACTTTCAAGTACATTACCTAATCGTTCACAATATTTTGTTCTCAAGCTTTAAGAAACAGAATTCATTTAAAAAAGAAAAAAAGAAAAGCTATAAGAACTATGATTCAATTCAACTCAAACTTTAACATGACCAAAACAAAAAACATCAAATACCTTACTAGCACCAGGTACTAGGCTCCTAAGTGTGTCGAGATGTGTATTAATCCTGGCTCTACGCTTCCTCTCAGCTTCACTGTGATTCTTTAAAGCCGCAATGCTTCTCTCAGCCGACACTCCTTTCCTCTCCATTCTCACAGTAGCCTCCACAAGCTCTCCTCTTTCATTATCCAAAACCAAAGATGAAGTTGAACATGACCCGTTTCTTGTTTCGGCTTGTAACCCAGAATTCACTAAAAACACATCACTCATTCCCTCACATGCAGAGGCTTGCACCCTTGCTGAGTTCCGAGAACAAGGTTCCATGGCCAGAATAGGAACACTTTCAAGCCAGGGAAGGGTATTGATGTAATTGTCTGTTGATAATTCCAATAAGTGCCCCTCCCATTAAAACACAGGACAAAAGTTTGGTCTTTAGAATGTGGTCGTTGCTTTGCTTTGTTGTTTAAAGGAGAGGCAGGAAAAGGGTTAGCGGTAGTACAAGTGGAGATATTTGAATAGTGGTCGGACACTATTTCTTTTTCCAAGGCACAGATCCATACAGCAAGCATCAGTTTTTGAAATTCTAAAAAAATAAATTTGATAAAATAATATAATATAAAAATATCATTGTTGAAAGTGTTGCATTGTTTTATTTTAAAAAAAAACACAGTATTCAATAAAAATAAATAAAAGAATAAAAAAAAATTCATAAACATATTTAAATTCGAGTGATAACATCATAACACCAATATTGCTAAAAAACATACCAAGAAAAGTTATAATAGAGGGGGTCACGCGAATAACTCAAAGATAAATGAATTCTAACATCTTTAATATATGTTTGGAAGTGTGGCTTTTAAAAGTGTTTTTTATTCATATTTGTATCAAAATAATATTTTATTTTTTATTTTTTAAAAAATTATTTTAATATCAGCACATGAAAATAATTTAAAAATACTAATATATAATTTGGAGTAAAAAATAAAATAAAAATCATTTTTTTCAAAAACATTTTTTAAACGAAGACTCCCTCTTAGATGACTAGTGTGGTCCACTTCACTCTCTTATTGTGGTATTATTTGGTGTCACTGGATTCTTCTTATCAAGATTGTTTTTACAATACTAGTGATGTAGTTATTAGAGCTTTAGTGTGCTTTTAGGGTTTCTTTTTACCTTTTTTTTTCTCTCTTATCTCTTCACAAATTACAAGGAGTATATAGAGAGAGAAAAGACATCAAAGACACACTAAAACTATTATTAAAAAAAATCTCCACAAGATAAATTTAATGACACCAAATATTGTCATAAACAATTAATGGAGTAAGCCACATGAGTTGCCCAAAGATGTCAAGGCTCATTTATCTATGAGTTGCTTGTGTTACCCGGTTCAATCACTATTAGTGACCTTTCTTAGTATTTTTAAATTTTTTTCGTTGAAGTTTCTTTAACAGTAATAGTGATGTCATCATTTGAGTTTTGATATGTCCTCAAAGTTTTTCTTTTTTTTATTTCTCTCTTTCTCTCCCCACCCATCTTTTTATTGAATCTTGTGTCCAATATTTTTTATAATTTGAGAGAGTAGCAAGTGATACTTGCATCTCGCAAATTGCATACTCTTAGATGTTCATCATCAAATCAAATCATGAACTTAGCAAAGCTAGTTACGATAAAATAAGTGAAAAACAAGTTACCTAAAATGAATAGGCTTAAAGAAAACTTCAATGTGTTAAATCCATGATGAAACCTTTCAACCTCGGATACTAAAAAATCAATATATGTCTAAACCTTTGCATTATTTAAAAAAATACAGATTTGATCAAATACATAACTTATGGGCATGTCCAGTATAAACCTAGAATTGACAGGGAAATGACTTTTCCTAGCTATTCTAGATATAAAAATTAGATACACTCCGCGATAAGCCTAAGTAACTTCAAGCCTAAATTAGTATAAATTAAAGGGAGAAAAATAACTCAACTTGACCCGATTAAAAATACAGGTTGAGCAATGATTTTATTTTTATTTATTTTTAATAAAAATATATATTATTTTAATTATTATTTTTAAATAATTCAATCAAATTAAATTTGTCAATCACATTTCCCATGTCTTGCCCAAATTACATGCAACACCATTTTTTATATTATCTAATTATAAGGTTCGGTATTTCCCATCTATTTCCTTGTCTACTTTCAAATCTTCAACATTTTTTTGTTATATTTTTTTAATCATTGTATTATTGCCCATCACTTAGCCAATACCTATCACCTAAAGTTTGTGATTCTACATCACCTTTAAGGATATGGTCATTTGACCAATTAAAAATTATAACTGGTTAACTTTAGTTTATATTGAGTGTTAAAATTAATAAAATTATAATAACCCTATTTATAAAACTTAAATTGGCATGACAGGTCGATTGAGGACCTCATCAATCTAGGGGATGAATCTATATTGATTTAAGAAAAAAAGAGAAAAGACTAACTCAACCCGACCTAGTAGAAAACCCAAGTCAACTCGCAACTCTTTCAACCTTAGATAAAACACTGGTAAAAAACTAATTGAGTTTTTTTTTTTTAATTTGTTTTTAGTCAAAACAATTTTTCTTTCATTCTATTTTTTAAAAAATAATTTGACTTAACTCGGATTGATCATCTCGATTTATGACCCAAGTTTTTTTTTCTAAATTAAATTTTAAAACAATGATAATAACTATTTTTATTCTTTTATTGACATCGTTAATCCCAAATTGATTCTTTCGACTCATGACCCGAGTTTTGTCCGTGACTAACCTCCAAGTTAAGTTTTAAAGTTACGATAATAATTATTTTTATTTTTATATTGACCTGAATTGACTTTTCCAATTCATGATTTAGATTTTGAAAGTCGATTTTTGAATCAAGTTTTAAAATTATTATAATAATAATTTATTATTTTTATATTAACTTGCTTTATAAAGATTTAGATTCAGGTATTGTTATTAATTAACTCTCAGTTGAGAAAGTAGAGAGTTTTATAATTCATAAGTTGACAATATTTATTCATTTCGTTTAAGAAATTTGAAATTGAGAGTTTTTCACGGAATAGAAAATACAAATACTACCTAGATGCTCGAAGAAAATTGAAAAAGAACGCAGCTCTGCTCCCAGCGACAAGTCGTGAGTCGACCACAAATGAAAAGTGAAAATACGTGTCGTTCACTTCTCGCAAGTCAAATCCAATTTTCTTCAGTCTACGTCCTCTCCATCTGAAAGTTACAAAAGAATTCAATTCCTAAGCCAAATTTCCGTTTCTTTGCGTGTAAATCTGTATTATAGAAATCCAAAATGATGGCGGAGGATCTGGGCATCGAAGCGAAAGAAACAGCTGTGCGCGAGGTGGCGAAGCTGTTACCGCTTCCAGAACTCTTGCAATCCATTGCTTCTATCAAAGCCGATTACATTACCCGCCAACAAGTAACTTCAATTCACTCCTTTTTCTCTCTCAATTCTTTATGGATCTCAATTTAATTTTTAATTGCTATTATTCATTTGTTTTTAGGCTAATGACGCGCAACTTAGTACAATGGTATCTGAGCAGGTACACTTTTTATAGATTTAATTCATTATTGCTTGTTGATTTTATTTTGTTTTGTTTTAAATTTTAAATAATTTTGATAATGTGAAAGTGCAGGTGGAACAAGCACAATATGGATTGGAATCGCTGTCCTTATCGCATAAGACGATAAATCAGCTACGAGAGAACTTCATTTCTATTGAACAGTATGCTCTTATTTTTTTAATGACAAATGCTTGTGCATTCTTTTTAAAAAAAAATTATGGTTTGATTTAATAGTTATACTAATTGATTTAATTGTGTGATAGGTTATGTCAAGAATGTCAAACTTTGATAGAGAATCATGATCAGATAAAGCTACTTAGCAATGCAAGGAATAATCTTAATACTACCCTGAAGGTCGGTGCCATCTTTTCACCTCTTAGATTTTTTGAAGTCGTTGCTTGTGATTAGTGTGATAAATGAGAGTGTGTTATATTGAGTTGATATTATATTTGAGCTCCTATAAGCAGTATGTTCTGATGCCTGAAGCTTCAGCTAATATGAGTGTGCTGATTTTATTATTTGCTCCACGGTTACACTCTGGCTTACCTCTTGATTGTATGTAGGATGTTGAGGGTATGATGTCAATATCTGTTGAAGCAGCAGAGGCAGAAGATTCGCTGAGTGATGATAGAGAAATTGTTAGTACTTATGAGGTAGAGCTGAATTCTTTATCTTTTTGTGAGTTGTAAGTTGAATACACACACACACTCTCGATTACAATTCATGTACCTGTAGTTATAACTTGGTTGAATACTTTTTGTTGTTAATTTGTCGTAGAGGTTAACTGCACTTGATGGGAAGCGAAGGTTCGCATTAGCAGCTGCTTCATCTCACAAAGAGGAGGTTGGCAGATTAAGGTCTGTATCTTCAAGTTATTTTTGATGAAGCACAACAGATTACTACTATTAAAGAGAAAATAAATAGCAACCTAAGTTTTGGCTTAGCTATGAGCTCCTTTACATTTGTTTGATGTTGTTGCATGTAGCTAATAAAAACTACATGTGGTTATAAATATTTGGACCTCAAAGAAAAATGTTTAACCCCTTGTGATGCCAACCTTCAAATTATACGTAAGATATTGGAATTTGATAACTACCTCAATCCCTACGTCTCTGTTATAACTCTTTTCCAATCACCTTTACTGAAATAAAAAAAATTCTAATGTTTGACACTTTGACTTTGGCTCAACCATGAAGCTGTCTCACTTGGTAGTAATGTTGATTCAGAAGAACTTTTATAACTGATACATTTCTTTTCTCTTTTGGTTTGTGTGATTTTTATAGTTTGAGGCTCTATGAATTGATTTCTTTTTATGTGCAATGATCAGAGAATATTTCGAAGAGGTAGATCGGACATGGGAAACCTTTGAGAAGACTTTATGGGGACACATTTCCAACTTCTTTAAACTTTCTAAAGAGAGGTACACCCCTTGTTTTCTCTTGAAGTTTTGATAGTGGGTATATGAAAGGTTTGTCTAGTTCTGGGAGCCACATTTGACAAGGCCTTACTGATGCTCTCTCAGTCATCCTATGAGCACAAACTGTATGTTTAATCTGAGAATGTTTTATGGGTGGTGATAATAATTAGTGTGCCTTCTGATTAACATTTTGCAAAAGAAACCTTAACCACCTTTTCTCTCAATAGAAACACCTCCCCAACTGGGAGCATTGAGGTTTGTTTGACTTAAGCTATTTTGTTTTTTTCACATCCCTTAATAAAAGCCTTTTGCTCATCTGGTTCAAACACTTTAACTAAACCCACTCCCCTTAGTCAAGTGAGAGGTCTCACTTCAATCTGGGATTTGGGCTGGGAGTAGAGAATTTGCCACCAAAAACCTCCAGAGAACCAACATTAAAAATCTTAATGAAGGAAAATGGAACCCATTCTGCTGATAATACCACAATATCTATTTGTAGGCTTTCATCCTCAAAAGCAACCTCAAAAAGCTAAAATTATGATACCTAGCATTATGTAGTTGATCCTAATGGTACAAGAGTAAATGCTGTTTTGCCTGCTCATTAACAAATGTGAAAATGTTTGTTGATTAGACAAACACACGTATGAGAGAGAATTGAGTGACTGGGGTTCAAATTATTTTTGCTTGATCCCTGATCCTTGCGGTAACCTGGAAATACAAAGCCAAATGATTGTTCTTGTGGATTTAATGTATGCAGCAGATCTTCTGTATAATAAATAAATTGCTCATATAATTCTTTTTGTTTATTAGTTCTATTACTCTTTGCTATAGAACACAATATAGGTTTTATTGACCTTTTGGTTCTTCTCCATTTCTTAACTCTATTAATTATGCCTTTTCTTTCTACTTTCACAGTCCACAAACACTGGTTCGTGCTTTAAGGTATGTTTTTGCCAAGCCTTTCAGGCTTCTCTCTTTTGTACTTAGGCTGCTACATATCAAATTGTCCTCTCTTTTATGTTTTTGAAGTAGTTGTCATCTATTAGTGGCAAAACATTAATAACTATGAGTTTTTGTATCATGTAAGATGATGATAGGAGGTCTGGTAACTAGAAATAGCATTCTGTTATAAGCCTTTTGTTTGTAACAGAATCCTTGCTATGATAAGAGTCCATTTTGTTTAGTCAACCGTTACTAGCATGATGAAGAGAGAGACCATACTGTGAATACATTAGTTGTTTGTTTCTCTTCCAAATGGTTTGATACGGCTTTTGATTCAACAAATGATGGTGAAATAATGAAATGTGAAACTTTATATCTGGTATGTTGAAAATTTATCACAAGCTCATTTGTCTTAATTCAGTATATATTTGAAAGGCTACTGTATCCCCATTTTCTTTTTCTAGGGTTGTTGAAATGCAAGAAATTCTTGATGAACAAGTTGCTGAGGAGGCAGCTGAGGCTGAGGGAGGTGGTGCAATGGCAACTGTCGCAAATCCTCGCAGATCTGCCAAGTAACTTGAGTCTTGTCTGTTTGTGTCTAAATTTTGTTTAAACTCTGAATTACTTTTTCCCCAATGATTTTGTTTTTATTTTATCCATTTGCATTCCATTCTGCATTCACCTTTGCTCCACAAAGTGAACATCACCGACTGAAAGTTTACTTGTGAACCACAGAAAATCTACCACCACAGCAGTTTCTTCGAAAAACCTCACGCAACAGAAGTTGAAGATTCAGGGGAAAGGTTTTAAGGATAAATGTTATGAGCATATAAGAAAGTCAGTTGAAGGACGGTTCAACAAACTACTAACAGAGGTGTGCTTCTTTTGAATAATCTTTCACTCGATATAAATTCACTTCTGATGCTGTATATGATCAATAATGGAATTTATTCATCAGCTTGTATTCGAAGACCTCAAAGCTGCCTTAGAAGAAGCTCGAAAAGTATGTACAAGTGATATCTCCAGTTTGTAACTATTTAATTCTCCCTGTTCAATGAGATTGGAAAATTTTATGCTCTGTTTTTTTATTTAAGTTAAATGATTTTCATTTGGTACACAAAGTCCATGAATAAAAAGTCATGAGATATAATAAAGCTACTATTATGAAATTTTAAGAAAATCTGAACGGGCTAAAAGGATTTTTTTTGTCCCCCACACAGCAGTTTGTCTGTGTGCAAGCATGCGCGTATGATTGCCTCTGTTCTGCTTGTGCATGTTTTAACCATTGTGTTGGGAGTAGTGTTCATTGCATTTGAAAGAGAAAATAGATAGAGTCGCATGCATTTCTGGATTTCATTCTTCCATATTGTTTTATTGCTATACTTTTGCTTTAAAGTGCTTTTGTTGCTACTTTGGGCCTTACTTTGGTTGTAAATGAGTTTTAGTTTATAATCTATCCAGAGCTGTCAATACTGCGTCATATCGATCAATAATTTTTTTTGACATTTAGATCGGTGAAGAGCTTGGTGATATTTATGACTATGTAGCTCCATGTTTTCCCCCAAGGTAAGGCTTTTGCTAAACCTGCTTCCTTTTGTAAATTTATCGGGACATATGCAGAATCCAGTTGTTTGGTTTGAGGATCAAAGTTGCTCTCATTCTTTTATTCAATAATCTCAACTGTTGCACAATCTTTGTACTGCACAATGCAATTTTTCTGTATTGAAGCCTCAGTATGCTTGGTGCTATTCTCTCTCTGTATGTTATGCTCTACTAGTCTCCCTTAATGAAGTATCCATTTTTTCTAGTTATTAGTAACAGTTCGATGTGAAATTGTGGGCTGCTTTATAAGTTTCCTAGTGGTTGTAAACTGGTCCTGTTGAGTCAGCTTCTGTTTCAGTTGAATAGTCTGAATAGGAACTTGTGTCTTTATTGGAGAGTATGATGCACTTAGATCAAACACTTTCATCATCTGGTAATTTGTATATTTTCTTGATCAACAGTAGCATGTCTAAGAAACTGCTTTGCCTTGGACTATTAAGAACTTTAGTTGCATGAGCACATTCTGATATTTCTTCCCCAGAAACCTTTTCTGGAGCGAGCACCATCTTCTTGAAATAGGTTATTATTTGATCTATAGATATTAAGTTGATCTTTGATGTTTGCAGATATGAAATATTCCAACTCATGGTAAACCTCTATACCGAGAGGTTTATTCAGATGCTCAGATTGTTGAGTGACAGGGCAAATGAGTTATCAAATATAGAGATTTTAAAGGTATTCACCTGGTCAATAATTTGTTTGAAACATCTCATTTCATACCCATAAGAGCGCCAAATTGGAGGGTGACCCATTGTCCCTTTGTATGGTACTTTATGACTTAATGTACAATTTTCTTTTATGAGAGAAGAAAGTCGATTTTCTTTTACCCGGATCTCATTTGTTTTCACCCTAGGGTAAATACTAGATGATTTCTTTCATACAGATTAAGTGGTTTAATCTTGATTGCTTACAACTAGGTAACTGGTTGGGTGGTTGAATATCAAGATAATCTGGTTGGACTTGGCGTTGACGAGTCTCTTGCTCAAGTCTGTTCTGAGAGTGGTGCCATGGATCCCCTCATGAATGCATATGTGGAGAGAATGCAAGCTACGACAAGGGTAATGATATAAGATCCCATAGCTCAACTGTGCTATTATGTATGGAATATGTATATTATTCAGCTTTGACCTTTTCTATTACACATCTGATGCTTTTGCTCACATTTTTTTAGAAATGGTACTTAAATATCCTAGAAGCTGATAAGGTACAGCCACCAAAGAAAACAGATGATGGAAAGCTATATACACCAGCTGCTGTTGATCTGTTTAGGATCCTTGGGGAGCAAGTTCAGATTGTAAGGGATAATAGCACTGATGTCATGCTATACAGGATTTCCTTGGCTATAATTCAGGCGAGTGTAGATAAATTCTGCCAAAATAATAGCTTCAATTTTTATCTCTTGGAATTGATTTCTGAGCTCGTTTGCATAAAAATTGGAAGAGAGTTTCACTGTATCTTGAAAGAATATGGTAATACGTGGAATAATCCACTTCACTTAATTGTTTTCAGCAGTGTCCTACTTGAGTCTTGCTTCTTTGCCTTGATAATAGGACTTCTGGCACCATAGGGATGACTGTTTTTATTGTGAATTTGTGCAATAGCAACTAGCTGTGCCTGCACTTGAGTGTGTATTTATGCTTCATACTAGTTATGCATAAGTCTGCCTTCCCTCTACTTTTTGACCATGTTTTTAATGTTGTTTTCTGTATCCATCATTAAAATTTCTGTTACTTGTGTTTTATAGGTGATGATAGATTTTCAAGCTTCTGAAAGAAAGAGGTTTCAGGAACCTGCTTCAGAAATTGGGTTGGAACCTTTATGTGCAATGGTTAGTGGATCTTTTTATTTGTGTTTTATGCAGGTATTGTAATGGTCGTGAGATAAGTTCCATTTTTGTTTGCCACTTGTTTTTGCAATGAACAGGTAAATAACAATCTGCGATGCTATGACCTTGCAATGGAGTTGAGTAGCAGCACCATAGAAGCACTGCCACAAAACTATGCTGAACAGGTTATTTATTGATTACCATCTTTTTATTTGCTTCTGCTTCATCCATGTGTTTTTCTTATTGGTAAAAATATACAGGTGCGATCGGAAACTACATATTTGACTGCGGTTAGGAAATTGGAATGAAATAAAAAACTTAATGGGAATAAAATAGTTGATGTTGGAGGGAAGGATATATTTCTCTTCTGTTGTGGAGTGACAAAAGAAAGGACTAAAGTATTTTGTTGGCAAAAGGCACTTGTATATCATATAAACTTATTTCTCTTGGAAAGGGAAATTTAGAAAATACTAAAAGAGTCTCTGTTCCTCTAACCCTGCCATTTTTCAGTGATTGAAATTGGCAGGTCTGGGAGGAAGGGACCTTTTCTTTCTGCCTTTTTCCTTGCCTGATCCCTTCTTAGATAAGTTTGTTGCCTGTAATTTTCTCATATTCATATTACCTATTCAGTGAGTTAGTGAGCTTTTCTTGAAATGATCTTAGTTCTGGATGAATGTTTGAGAGAAAGGCACTCTCACTTAAGTGATTGATATGGTGCTTCATTAACCTGGCTATGCATGCCAACTTCCAGAATAGAAAAGGTGGTGGTGGTGGTTGGGAAAGGTCCCTTGATAAAAAGCAGTAATTGTTCTTTCTAATGGCTTGACTATTTTATAGGGAGTGGGTATTCTTTTTCTTGTTTCATTTCCCCCCATTTCTTTTTTACTCCGACTTAGTATGAGTGCGCCAGCGTGCCATTGTATAGAGTGCAGTAATAAACAACTACAAATCACAACACTTTATTCACTGCTGCTTGTAAAAATTGTTTCTTGCATTATTATGATTCCTCTCTATTGATAACTAAATATATATAACACATTAAATGTCTCAAATCTATGCCAAGATTTTCAGTTGCGTTACTATATAATATTGATGAAAAATATTATTCTAATTGCATAGTTCAAAGTAAATATTTAGCTTGGCTTTTCTTCTTCTTCTTTTTTCTCATGTTATGAAATTTATTATCCTTGTCACTTTTGCAGGTTAATTTTGAAGATACTTGCAAAGGCTTCCTAGAGGTTGCGAAGGTATAAACACATAATGACAGTGGTTCCTCCTTTCTCTCTGCCTCTTTTGTTATATTCCAATATCATTCAAACATCTTACTGATTATGTACGATATCCTTATCTTATTAATATTGATTTGGCATGAGGTAATTTCATGTCTGATCATTGACTCCAAGCATTATTTCGCTATATTTGATGGTTGATGAAATCAGAGACCTACTTTATTTTCTGAATTTTGGCTCTGTGTTATCTAACTTGAATCAGAAATCTTTTATCAATTAATTAGTTGTTGTTGTGTAGATAAAAGTCTTGGGTTATGAGCAGTCTTGTGTGTGCATTTTGATTTGGATTTGATAACAGTAGAGATGGACAGTTAGGACTTATGGTTATATGAGGCCTCTTTGATTTCTGACTTTTTTGGTGGCAAGATACTGCTTGTGAAATATGTGCAGAAAGAAAAACTGTGCATAAACCAAGAATTTACAATAGCCGCAGCAGGATAAATAGAGATTAAATGGATGAATAATTGGAAACCTGAACGTGTATAAACATGTTTTCATACCTTGGGTTGTACACTCTGAATTTCCAAATGCACCCAATGGGTACTGCGTGGAGCTTGGTGAGATGCAAATGCTATTTTCTTCTACAATACTGATGCTTGTGTTGTTGTAGCCAGTGGCCTTGCCTAGCATATTTTTATAGATATTCTTTTAATGAGATGATGATTAAGCTGATGCTCAATTTGCCCTTTGATGGTAGGAAGCTGTGCATCTAACCGTTAGGTTTATCTTTGAAGATCCTGGAGTGCAGGAATTAATTGTCAAGCTTTATCATAAAGGTAAAGCAATGTTCAGCTTTATCACACTCTATAATGTTAACTTAACAACTTGATATGTCATTTATGTTATCTGTGTTAAATAATGAAAACCAGGCTGACAAAATCTAAGTGCGTGTTAACAGCCCAATACAATCACAATATGAGGTGGGACTACATAATAGATTTTGTCGGACTACTTATTTTAGAAGGAAAATGTTTAAAGTTAATTCTAATATTTTAGTTTCCTTGTGTTTCCCACTATCATTAGGGCTTGCCCATTCTATTTGTTTGGGTGTGCCTATAAATAAACTCTACATGCAGACGTTCAGTTCTAAGTTTGAGTTTTTGAATAAAATAATTGAGTTTTCTTCGAGATAGAGTCTCTCTTTTATGTTGGTGATCTTATTGGTGTTTCTACACCATCCAGTGCTTAAATGAGTAATTGGCAGTGGTTAGAAAGGGCATGATACTACCCTGGGAATAAAATGCAAAAGGAGAATATATCACTAATGGACGATCTTGAAAAAATATTAATGAAATGTTTCAAGTTTAACAACTGAAAGAACTTATGTTGATTTTATAGAATATTGTCCAGAAATGTTGAAAGATATTAACTCAGCCAATCGTTTTAATGCATTTGACCCATCTAATGTTGCCTCTAAGTATTTACCTCATATTTCAGAGTGGGCTGAAGGACAGGTCACCGAGTACCTAGTTGCAACTTTTGGTGATTATTTTACAGATGTAAAGATGTAAGTTTGCTCGTTTGTCACCTTTCGTCTTCTGCTTTTTCCCTTTGGGTGACCTCTCGTGGTATGGGCTGCACTTACATTTGCATAGCAATTTAACTTCATAGTTTCCACATACAAGTCCTTTTAGTTCATGCTGTATTGCAGCTGAACATACATAATACACTCCATTTGCTTGTGTTTGGGCTTTTCAGCTAAGAATTTTTCCAAGGGAAAAGTTCAGGTTTATGATTTTTGTGAGGGAAAAGTCCCAACTTTTATAGCCAAGGCTACTTAACAATCCATGGTGTGTGGGACAAATTGAATCAGGCATGCATCCTGAGATTAGAAGCTGGGTTTCTCGGCCTGCTAATGGAAGGGGAAGTGTTAGAGGAATATCACAAGGTTTTAAATAACATGGCGTGCTTTCAAGAAATTACCTTTCTGTCCAAGAGATACTGGAAAATCTTGAAGGGCTTTGCACTAACAGATTAGATAAACCCATATGATTAAAATATTTTGTTTAGGTTGTCCTCTTATCTGGAAGTTGTTATCTAGAAATTTAAAACATGGATTTGTGTGTAAATTAGTTTAACTACTGGCAACCACACATGCTCATGCGCAAACACACACATGCATATGGCTTTATTGTTCTTGAATCATAGTTTGAACAAGAAAGGTTGCTCTTATTAGTTCTACTTTTCTTACCTTAGGTATATTGAAGAAAGATCATTTAGGAGATTTGTTGAAGCTTGTATTGAGGAGACAGTGGTGGTTTATGTGGATCACCTTCTGACTCAGGTTTTATTTCAAATATAAAGCTGAAACTTTTATTTTCTTTGAAGATACTTCTGCTTTAACATAATTTTCATTTGTAATATGTTGTGATTATTGTAGAAAAACTACATCAAGGAAGAGACAATAGAACGGATGAGGCTAGATGAAGAGGTTATTATGGACTTCTTCAGGGAGTATATTAGTGTGGCTGTAAGTAGCTGCTTCATGTAGAAAATAACCTGAACTATTCTGTGGCTACTATTTTCACAAGCAATTTCTTTTGATATTACCAACATTTTCTATTATCTTTTTGCTCTTTATTAATATTGATCAACTGACCTTTGCTTCAGAAAGTAGAAAGTAGAGTCAGGATAATGAGTGATTTGAAAGAACTTGCTTCAGGAGAGAGTTTGGATACCTTCACGCTCATTTATACGAATATTCTTGAACATCAACCTGACTGCCCGGTAAATGTTGCTTAATATTTCTTTTTTTTGAGTGATTATGTTGGTCCGATTATTATTCTTCCTATACTGGGTCCTGCTGTGCACAAGTGGATCACCAGTTTTCAATTGTATGATAGGCTAGGATAAAATAACGGGTCAGACTTCATTGATTTCTTGCAAAACCATGGGTGGGGGAATCAAATGCAGTATAATGTTGTACATGTCAAAATTTTGTGATGAGCCTAGTATCTGACTGTACTATGCTACCGAATTGCAGCCTGAAGTGGTTGAAAAGCTTGTTGGACTGCGAGAAGGCATACCACGAAAAGATGCGAAAGAGGTGCGTGTAACCCATGATATGGATCCAGTGTATGACAGACACACACTTAACGACAACAAACCTCGAAGATTTCTTGTATTTCTCCATTTTTAACATGGGAATTGCATGAGTTGCTGGTGCTTCTTTTTATCAAGCAGTAGGAGGAGGGCTTCACAGGGTTGGAGGAGCATTGGATATCTCCACTTGCATCATATACCATGTTAGGAATAAACAAAAAAAATAATAATTATGAAGCTTATTTTCATGTTATTCTTTTCACAGGTTGTACAGGAGTGCAAAGAGATTTATGAGAACTCACTTGTTGGTGGAAACCCCGCGAAGGCTGGTTTTCTCTTTCCAAAGGTGAAGTGCTTGACAGCCTCCAAAGGATCTCTCTGGAGAAAGCTCACTTAATTCCGGTGCCGATGTGGGGGGGAAACAGAAACAAAACTGCTGTGAAGGTAATCGTCTATAACCATCCATTGCAATGAACTGATGTATTCATTTTTTATTGATCATAAATTTTGAGCATGTATTTTCTTCTCTTATCTATGAAAAGCCAACCTATTCTATTCTTTGTAATTATAGATAGCATTGACTTTAAAGTGTTGGTGAACTCATGCCACTGTTTTGGACGAAGATAAAAGAGTAAAAAGTTCTTGGAGTTAGCTGCTATCAAATGTTGCTAACCGAACAATAGTAATTCATTCCCAAAAAAAAAATAACTCAGTCCAAACGTGAACTTCGTTGTTTTTGTTTTCTTGAACTTCCAAGCTATAAACATAATCATAAGGGATTTTTGCCCTAATCCAGGGGTCAAATTTATGGGATTGGGTGGTCTGATGAGAGAGAGAAAAAAAAAAATCCTGTGCTTGCTAGTTGCTACTCCTGCAGGTTCCAACTCATCACCATTCATTAAATTGGCATGCACCTTTATTATTTGATTTTCGTTTTGAAAGTGTTTTATAATTATTTTTTAATGTTTTTAGATTGTTTTGATACGCTGATGTTGAAAATAATTTTTTTTAAAATATATATATATATATATATATATATTATTTCTATGTATTTCGAAATAAGTAGCATTTTGAAAAGAAAATACAATACCAATAGACTTATTTATGATCAACATTTTGAGATTTTAAATTGTTTATGAATAACATTTTGGGACTTTGAAATGGTAGGAGCCAACAGGTAGCACCAGCACTGCCTCATGGATTTCATTGATTTATGTATTATGTCCGCACACGTGTGTGATTAGCGAGGAATTTAAGGAAACAAAACCTAACAAGCAGCCATTAGAGAAACAAGATATTAAAGTAGATATCCATGACTACCTGCCCCACTTGACCAATACTACGATATCAAATGAACATTAAAATAACTTTTTCATACTTCAAACTTAATATGGCTCTACCAATCTAGGGGTGGGGTGTAAAGAATGAATATATTAACTAGCAAAGGCCACCCTGAATTTTATATAAAGCCACCCCCTTCTTTACTGTCGTCCCACCATAGCCAGCTTAAAAGAATGGAAAACTTCCTTCCATTGCTCTGCAGAAACCCTAAAAGAAGCTCAAGGCAATCAAGCAAATACCTTGGAGTAAGGAGACGACCATGGGGGAGATACGTTGCAGAGATTCGCAATCCATATACTAAGGAGAGACATTGGCTAGGCACATTCGACTCTGCTGAGGAAGCTGCTATAGCGTATGATCTGTCATCCATCTCTTTTAGTGGATTTGAAAGAGCTCGTACCAATTTTCACTACTCTTTTTCCGCCCTTCCCTCTCCGCCGCCACTAGCAGCGCCCCCTCCTCCCCCGCCACCGACGCCTGAGATGGAAGAGGGTGGTCAGCTTGGTATGGAAGACATGGGCACCACACAGGATGATGAGTCTACTGTTATTGCTTCTATCTTGCAAAGTTTTTGCCAGTCCACTAGCTGTTCATTCCATCCACAAATTTAAAATTCTTTCCGAAAAGAAATCATGAAATCCAATTTGAAAGTCGAGAATGAAAGGTATAGAATATCAACAAGTGATCTTTTCACTTTCTTTTTCTCATTTTCTACAGAGGAGCTCCGTGTCATTGCTGAAACCAAGGTATCCCTAACTTAATTTTCTATGGAGAGACACCACTATAAGGATATTGTAACTTCTCTTTCACCACCACGCACATCTTGACAGAACCAATTTATTAGAGCAGAAGAGTAATTTGGAATTTAAAAGACTAGTTGTGATGGTTAAAGGAGGCCCGCAGATAAATTTTACAAAAAAAAAATGCAGCAGCTTTTTGGCTTTGAAAAAGAACCGCTCCTTTGTACCTCAACCACTGAATTTACTCGCATGGTTGAAGGCTTTGGAGGAGCACAACATTTAACCCCACGAGTGTTAGTTTAAGAAGTGATGAGAAGTATATTATTATTATAGAAAACACTAAAATATGTGGGGGAAAATGTTGTATATTCTTAGATTTCACTATGAATTTATCTTTTTATTTTATTTTATTTTGATCTCAAATTTATTTTGGATGATTACAATATAGATAGTGTGTTGATGTATCAAACCAAATAATCGACAACACTTCAATTTATTCAATTTTTCATTTTTCTCAAATTTTAATCAAGAATCCTAATAAAAAAAATTGAAATTAATACATAAAATATTAATCGAATTTAAATCGACTTGCATAATTAAGCTTAAGGCTCCATACCTTGCGATAAACTAGATTTCGATTCTTAACCAATTAAGAAATCCTGACTCCTCTAATTTCCGCACCAAGCCGTCCCTTTTTTCCCTTCTTTTTCTCCCCCATAAATTTACACCTATTCTTTGCTAATGCCCTTGATAGTTGGTATTTTTCCCACTAATTAAACTAATTCTAGATAAAACTTGGCAATTCCTTAGTGTTTCCCTCTCCAATTTAAAGAGAGTTTTCAAAGTTCTTTTTTTCTTTACAGTAACTCCAAATTATTTTTTTATATCTAAGGCTTTAATATATTAACAAATACTTTTAAAATATATATAATATTATTAGTAAACCATTGATATATTATATAGGATATGTCAACGTATAATATATAAAGTCATTTTGATATAATATATATTAGCACATATAATGCTTTAATTTAAATAATATTGCCAGAAAATATATTATAATGCAGAATATGTTATATTACACAAAAACCCTGTATTTTAAATTATATTGTAAAAATAGGATACCATAGAAAAAAAGTAAATAAGGTGATAAATATTATTAAAGAGACATTTGACACAGATCCAATATTTCTACTCGTGGGAGATGTTAGATGCTACAACATTTTGTTTTTATACGAGAAAATTTTATCTCTTAAAAAGTATATTTTGTGAATACAGATGAACAAGTAAAATCTTGGTTGTCTCGAATTTTTATAAAAAAATACACCGCACGCTTAATTTAAACTCGACACCTGTTGTACAAATATTATAACCTGTTTTTTTTATACGAAGAAACTTCATCTCTTAAAAAGTATATTGTATAGGCATAAGTAAACGAGTAAAATCTTGGTTATCTCTGATTCTTATAAGAAACACACCGCTCGTTTAATTTAAACTCAAAACTTGCTGTACAAATGATACAACATGTTATATTGATCATTCAATCCATGGCTCTTCTCTGCTTGTCTCTTACCACCTTCTCCGATCATATATTACCATTGAATTCTTCAAACTCCGCTAACGGGATCGCAGCTCTGTGTCCATGCATGAAGATTACTCTGACTTCAGAAACTTAATTAATTAGGTCTGAACACGGTACAGTATTTCTTCTTCCTCTTCTCTTCTCTAATGCATGGTCAACTGTAGGAATCGAAGTTGATTTGGTCATTTCTTACGTCAATGGTAGACCACCTCGAGTGTGATTTGTGTAATTAATTCCTCTTACTCTAACTCTTTTTAATATCAAAAAATATAACCCACCGTTGTATTTAGAGCCCACTTGTTTCAGTGGCTTCACTGCACTTTTCAAGATATTTAAATCTTTCTTATGTTTTTGTATTTTTTTAATTACTTTACTATGATCAAAGGCAGGAATAAGCCTTAAAATGAAAATCGTGTTGTTACCCGGTTATTAATAATTAATACATGCTGAACTAAATCAATTAATTTATGTATAAAAAGAGTGGAAATCCTTTCATTGACACGGTGTGAAACCGGAGTACAAGTCAAACAAGTTAATAGATCGATCAATCAAGTTTAATTTTTTATTTAACAATAAATTGGAATTTGATTAAAAAACATCAATTGGGCTTTGACCTGGTAATCGAACTTCTCATATGTGTAAAATCATAGCCTCAAAACAAAGAACTTCAACGCATGCAATATTCATTTATGTAAAACTGGTATAGGATTTTCAGACCTGTCCGTAAATCCATGTGTTACAGCAGCAAATCCATGTCATACAAGAGAGAAAGAAGATAGACTATCCCTGATCGAGCACGAACAAAAACTACTACTACTACTCAAGAGATTAATATTTTGTTTCTGTAGCTTGGTGTGACGAATAGATCATCTTAATTTGAGCTTCTGATCAGATTCTTTATGATGAGGTGGAGTTAATCTTGCCACCACCCCCACTGCTTACTGGTGGAGTCCGCTTCGCAAGAGTTCTTGCAGTAACTGCAGGAAGATCTTCCTGCACGCATGCACATCACACGAAATCTTAATCAGTACTGTAATTCTGACGAACTAACAATCATGCTACACGAATTTAATTTTGAAAAACGAAAGTTTATCTGCTGGATACGAGAAAATAAGTTAATTAATGGGTATATATCGTTATGGATACGTACGTATTTTCATTAATTGATGATGAAGTATAATGTCATCGTATACCAATATATACTGGGATTTTCACCAAGAACATCCCAGAACTAGTATACTCCATTGTAGCCCAAAACAGATGAGAAATAAAGCTTCATATCTCATTCATATGCGATAAAGTCACATTTCACAGGCTAGATTCACAAGTTAGAGAGAGAGAGAGAGAGAGAGAGATTACAGAGGTGTTTGTGGGAAGATATTCTTGGGAGCTTTCTTCTTCACAGGCTTTTCCATCCTCTGAACTTGACGTTGATGAGATTTCTCTGGTCTTACCTCGATGATCATCAACAATCAGCCCCAAACCCCTTAGAAGAGCATTGTAAGCTTCAGTAAAGAAGGAAGAGATATAAGAACCCATTTTGATTCTTCTTTCTTCTCTGATCCAAGCTCAACCGCTCTAGTACTTATATAGTTTTTTTCAATGATTGTCTGTGCATGTATTGTATCTTGACGACAAAAGTACAACACTGCCCCCCTTTTTGCCTTCTCTTATTTACGTGGAGGCACCTTTTTTATGACCAAATCTAATATGAAAGGGTGTTTGTAACTATCTTTTAAAAAAAAATATTTGTAAAAAAAATTGTGTTTTTATAATTTTTTCATGTGTGAATATTAAAAATATTTTTTTAAAAATAAAATAATATTATTTTAATATATTTCTGAATAAAAATCATATTTAAAAACAGCTTCAACCATAATTTTAAATAAATAGTAAAAACAATCACTTGCACGAGGCAATAGAAATGAGGAAATTGTGGGTATATGCTTAATATTTTGATTTGCATGCATGAGGAAATTTTGGGTATATATTTTTTTGTGTTTATGTATGTATGCTTTAAATTTATAATATTAATGAATTATTAATATATTTCTATAGAGAATTACACATTGGAATAAATTACAAATTATTATGATATATTAGTGTATATAATTATGTAATTGATATAATATATTATATTATACAATAATCTTATTATAAATCATATAATTATATAATAAAATTAGAATATCATAGAAAATAAATTCAATGTGGATGTTCACCAAAGACCAAGTAATTTAATAACTCAAATATTTAATTATTTTTTACTTCATGGTCAAATACCGAAAGATGAGTTCCAACTAGGTTTTTTTCATAATAAAATCGGATAATTAATCAGCATGGCACAAAGAGGTTGACTTGTGAGGGTACCACAGAAAGTTTGGTGAATTAACGGAATGAGGTGGAGTTTGTTTTTTTAAATGTTTTTATATGAAAATATTTTAAAATATTATTATTTTTGACATTATTATATTAAAATAATTTGAAAATATTCAAAAATAAATAAATTAAACAATAAATAAATAACTTTTAGAAATGAACATATAACTTGTTATACAAGGATTAATTCAACTTACAGCTCCGACCATGAAGAATTTCACATAAAAAATTATTTTTTTTCTCTTTAGAAATCTCAATAAGCTACATGTACTTTTTTATTATTATTATTAATATAGTTGTTCGGATCAACTTTTTGTACACCTCAAACTAATCTCACGAGTTTCTGAAAGCTAATAATTATATAAACCTTCAGTAATCATTAATTATATGAAAGAACAACTCTTTTAATTCCAAACTTTTATCATATAGATGGTTTACATGTCATTCTTCTTTTATTTAAGTTAAATCTACGTACATGTCTTCTTCTCTCATCGACGGTCAACAGCAGGAATCAAAGTTTTAAATTCGCCTAAAATTTTGATGATTATATATTATAATATATTGATAATATTCAAATTAAACCAATGTTCTAAACAAGACAATTTTACTAAACCACTTGCGGTTTACTACTTAAAAATCATCATAGTCATGTGATTGTCTTTCATAAACGTTTTTCAAAACCAAAAAAAAATAGTTGCGTGTGATTTGACCATTTCACACGTTAATAGAATAATTCTTTTCCACTTCCTGGGACACGGTTAACAGAGAAAAAAAAATCATATATTTAATCTATATAAAAAATTAAAATTATCAAATTTTAAGAAAATATTTACTTTTTTAAATGTTTTCACTTTCATCATATTAACATGTGAAAAATGATCTAAAAACACCAAAAAAATTAATTTAAAATAAAAATATTTTATTTTTTTATTTTAAATTAAAAAATTAGAGTGAGTGAGAGTCGAGTTCAGGGAGCTCCTTTTTTTATTTTATTTTTTTTAATTGTTGTCGCTTTGTGTGTTCTCTCTCTATTTAATGTAATGAAAGAGTTAATGGGCAATAATCTATTGATCCTAATAATTTGTATCAAACCCTTGGTTGGGAAAATATTATGTTTTGATCTTTGCCTGGATTTAACTACAAAACGTTTTTTCTTAATTTACCACTGTAACAAGGCCGAGGTGGTGTTTGGATATATATATATATTAGGAAGCGTTTTTGAAAAAAAAATGAATTTTATTTTTATTTTAAATTAAAAATAATATTTTTAGATCATTTTGAGGTGTTGATGTCAAAATAATTTTTAGAAAATAAAAAAAATATCATTTTGATGCATTTTGAACGAAAAAATATTTTAAAAAACAACCACAATTACACTTCACAAACAAACACTAAAAATGGTTTGCAACCCAAAGCTACCACACATTCTTCTATCTTGTTTTTTTCATTGTGTTTTAAAAATGTTTTTAATTATTTATTTTAAATTAATTTATCTTTGATATTTTTATATCATTTTCATAGATTGATATAAAAAATAATTTTTAAAAAATAAAAAAAAATATTATTTTAATATATTTCTAAATAAAAAATACTTTTTAAAAATAAAATCAATCAACCTCTTTAGGGTTTAACCAACCCAAGCTAGCAGTGACCCAACCAAAACCTTTGATGTCATTTGTGATGTTATCATGATGCTAGCAAACACATCATCAATTAGATCCAACCAATCAAGTTAGTCACGAGCCCAACAGTTTTAGAATTATTCTTGATTTAATTTGATCATTTCATACGAAATTATGTTGTTTGATTGTAAAGATTTAGACTAGAAATTGTGGTTTTAAATTTTGAGATTGGTTTGCCATAGAGTTTCATCTAGGTGGGCAACAATGGTGAAGAAAAACACTGCACACATTAACCCAGTTAGTTTGTTGAATTACTGAGTTGGAGGGATTCAATGGAAAAACCTAGCCTTTTAAACAAGTTGCATTTTTTTTTTTTATCATAAATAAGTTGGATTATTGTAGTTGTGATTATAATTATATTACAAAAACATACAAAAAAAAACATTAAATTATATTTTATTTTCATCACTTTTCAAACCATAAACTCTGATAAAAAAAAGAGGAGAAATTATTCAAAAATAACAAGAAAAGAATAAATATTTGGTCGGTTATATTTGTGATCATAAACTTTTTAATTCAAAATATTTTTTTTAAGATTAATAATTAAAATACTATTTAACAGATCATCCATTTTTTTTTAAAATAAGATATAGTTTTTATGTTTATAATTGCTATTATTTTTTTTAACAATTATATGTGAGTTTAATATGCAATAAACTATTAAAAATAACAAATAATGGGAGTTAAAAAATATTTTTATTGTTAATTTTTATATGTTTTTCATAAAGAATTTTATATATATATATATATAGCCACAAAATATCATGACGGAATTTTATTTTATTTTTTTACTTACACTTTGATTTGTTTTTTGCTTATAAAAACCTGTTACGGATAAAAAATGTTTTTATAAAAAAATGAGTTGATAAGGAAACGAGAGTTTTGCCATAGAAATAAATTTCTCCACTCTTTAATTGAAATTTATATATATATATATATATATATATAGGAAAAAAAGAGTGCAAATTTTTAAGATTTTTCTTACCTAAATCCCCGATGAATCTTGATTACAGAAACAATTAAAAACCACAAAACACCCTCTTTTAGCAATTATTAATAAAAAAATAATTTATTTTTAATTTTCATATAATATTAGATTAATAAATATTTGGTCTTTTCTTCTTCTTTCTTTGGATTTCTATTTTGAATAAATGCTTTATTATCATAATATAAAATATGAATTATCTGGATCTGAGTTGCTGTTTCAAATCCATGCTC
Source organism: Salix udensis (assembly GCA_029204005.1). Lineage (NCBI taxonomy): Eukaryota > Viridiplantae > Streptophyta > Magnoliopsida > Malpighiales > Salicaceae > Salix > Salix udensis. The sequence continues at coordinate 3,052,556 of CM055031.1, forward strand.
GCTGTGTTTTGAATCCTTTTAATAAAGGTTTAAAGAGTATTTTTATTTATTCCAAGGAGTTTGCCTATTTTCACGTATTAAAATTAGTCATGAATTTAAATTTATTGTCCAAAACCCCTTCTAAAATACCTCAAAAATAATAATTGCGTGTTCGGGCTACCATAGTATTTGAAGTATAATATAACTCAAAATATTAAAATAATAAAATGTGTTTTTTTCTTCATAAAATGATAAGATTTATGGGCTGTAAATACCCGTGAATCTTCTAAGCTCAGCTATATTTTTCTATATTCTTAGAATATATATTTCACCTTAATTCTTTTTTATATATCAATAAACATATTTGAACATTGCATTCATTGTATCTTATTATAAGCATTGCATGCACTTTGGAGCAGTGGATCTATCCTCTTTCGTTCTGTCTCCATGTCTGAAAAGACATGCACAAAAACTGATAGGTTAGCACGTGCAATGATCTCGAATTGCACGTGCATGGGGCTATTTTCTACCCTAATTTTAACAAGAGAAAAGGTAGTGACCTTTTAGCACGTGGGGCCCTCCATCACCCACTTCTTGAAGTTCTGATTGGTGGGTTTTTTTTTTTTTTCTTACCAAAAGATTTTTGAAGTGAAGATCCATCCTTCATTGTTATTGGTGCATCGCCCCCACAGATTTTAAATAACCAAACAACCAAGCACAGTATCTAGAATAAAAAAAAAATATATTTTAAATTAAAAGTTTTTGATGTTGTTAGATTATTTTGATGTACTGATATCAAAAATAATTTATAAAAAAATATTTCTAACAAAATAGGCATAACCTTAGTACTTTTGTATGTTTTAAATTATTTTTAAATTGTTTTTATGTTTTGATGTTAAAAATAAAAAATTATTATTTTAATATATTTTTAAATAAAAATTATTATTTTAATATATTTTTAAATAAAAATTATTTTGAAAATTAATTTTTATTAAGATACCAAATATTATATTATTACGTTCTCTTAACACTCTGCCATAAAGAGAAATGGATCATTTAGATATTAGATTGCATTTTGAGTGAATGCAAGTTTGAATTAAATCATATATTTTCCTTGAAAATTTAAAACAAGAAGACTTACAGGTAGTGTTTGATATAAGATTGTCAATACCGTTCCGGTCATCGTTCCAGTTTTTTTATTGGAACGAAACATTTTGGTTTCGGAGCGTTTCGGCGTGCCGTTTCGAGGTTATACTGTTCATGTATAATTAATTATATATATATATATGAAAAAAAATATTAAAATATTAATTTAACAAGTATAATTTAAATTCAAGATAAATTAATTTTAAATTATACAATACAAACACAAAGTCAAACAAATATAATCTCAAAATTAGAAACGTCTCTAAAATTCCAAAATATTATGATAGTAAAATGTTCTAAAATAAAAGAAATATTATGATTTTGAGCAGGAACGGTACCGAGGTATTCTAGCCAGAATTTCCGGAACGGGCCGGAATTAAAACCGAAACGAAAACAACGCCGTTTCGTCTCGGTTTTTTTAATGACACGGAATATTCCGGCAATTCCAACTGGAACGGAACGGAATTAACAAGTCTGGTTTGACATTATGATAACATTTAATTTTTAAAATATTTTTTTGTTTATAAATACATTAAAATAATTTTATTTTTCTTATACAAGCACATCAAAACGTTTTTAAAATACTTAAAATAAAATAATTTAAAACAATTTTTTTGAAGAATACAATATGAAACAAATATTGCTTTTGGAGTAATGAGTAGACTTATCTTTAGTATTTTTTATTTTTTAATGTAATAGTGCTAGAAATTATTTTTAAAAATTAAAATATTTATATATTATGTTTTATATATTTTTAAATAAAAAATATTTTAAAAAATTAATTTCAAACACTATTTAATATATGTTGTATTCAGTTGAAGAACGGGCCCGTTTCTTAATTAAAAAAATATACCCCTAGAAACGGAACCGAATACTTTTTGTTTTTATTTATTTAAATAAAACACACACACGAGCACACATCGCTATTATACCAAAGACACCATCACTCTTGCCCTTTATCATACCCCTTTTGGACCGAATATTTTATATGGCCAGTCCTCCCCATTATACCAAAAGTACAAATATATCCTCTAATTATCAAGGTCCTTAATGTCTGATCCCTACACAAAATATTTAATCATTCATTATTTATGTTAATTTACTGATAAAATTATAATATTTTTAGGGCTTATTTAGTAATGTAACTGATATTGTTTTACAAAATATTTTTTATTTTTAAAATTAAAATTATTTAATATAAAATAAAAAATATTTTTAAAATACATGGTAAAACAAGCATTTACTAGAGATGGTTGAAGTACAAAATCATACCTCCTCTTTTCCAAAGTAGATGGTATCTCGAGGAAATAAAAATATTTGGATTTACATTCGTTGACTATGTGCATACATATTTAATAATCTCTAATTAGGTCAAGGGAATGCGATTTTACAGTTGCTCTAAGCCCTTGCATGATTAATGTTTCTTGCTTTGAAAATCTTGTTTACTCTTAAATTAGGGTCAATTTACTTGATCAAAGGTTTTATAAACTAATTAAAGTTAAGGAATTGAGATTTATGATAAACCAGTCAAGTTAGTGGGCTGATAAATCAAGTAATTATGATGACTTATGCGAGATAATTGGAAATTAGTAGAATTATATGTCCTTAAAATATAATTAAGTTTTTGTCTAAGGACCAAATCGTCATCACCTTAATAACACAAGGACAAGCTTGCACCCTGCCCCAAAAAATGAAATGACAGAAAAACGGTGTTTTTGGGGGGTCACGTCACTTTCCACGATATAGCGCGAATGCTGTTTTTGACTGCGTTCGGGCAACGGGCACCTTCGGCTTCCTGTCCGGGCAACCCTATATCGCTCTCCTCTTAAGAGGAAACCATTATAAAATAAGAAGAAAAAAGGGTGTAATAAATTTACATAGATAGACGCACACTTTCACTCATTAAAGTTGAAGCTTAAAAGGAAAGTTTGTTTATTTATTTATTTATTTGTTGTTGTTGTCCCCCCTTTCATTTCCTGTTACTATTATTACAAAAAAGAAAGTAAAGTGAACTGAAAATGCTTTGAAAATTTTCGACTTGGTAATTGTTGAAGTGTTTTCTGTGGTCTTGTCATAAAGTTGTGACCTTTTTGAAGTGAGGTATAATGGGGTGTGAGAGATCAGGCTAGTTTTTAGAGGGAGATAGAAATGGTGGGGCTGTTAGTGTTTATGTTATTGTCACGGAGATGAAAGAGAAAATGGAATGTTAGGGGTTTTGTGGGTCTTGTTTTCTAATTTTTGGTTGGCTATGTAATGGTGAGTTGGGTTCTGGTTTGTTGCTGTTTGGATCTGAGGAGCTTGAGAGGTTAAAGTTAAGTGCTTTTGGTAGTTATGGAGAGGAAAGTTGGGGACTTTCTTTTTGCGTGGTTGTTGATCTTGGCGTTGCTGATGCATCCAGCATGGTTGGTTTTGGGTAATATGGAAGGTGTGTTGTTTCTGTGCTCATTTATTGGTTTTGGTACTGTAGTTTTGTTGGTTTTTTTCTTTTTTTGAAAAATTGGAGGAGCTTGATGTCTTTGTTTTTTTGGCTATATTTGCTGATTTGTGAAAATGGGTCTTTGTTTTTGTTTTCATTAATTGTTTGGTGAGTGAAGGGTGAGTTTCTGTGTTTGAGTAAAGCACTTTGTTAATGGGTACTGGTGATCTCATTGAATTCTTCAATTTATTGCTTTTGATGGTGATTTTGAATGTGTGATGTAAATTTGAGGCAAAGGTTTTCGATCTTTCAGCGCGAGAGCTAAAGAATTTATGTTGGTTGTTACTGTTCGTACTCTTAAGAATTAAGATGATAGTTGAAATGACTTTGTGTGTACCTGAGAATTTACCTCTTAAGACGTTGCCTTTTTGTTCTCCATTTTGGAATCCATGTCGCTAGATGGATTCATCAAATGCTTTAAGAATCTGTACTTGCTTTGAGATACATCTTGTTGTGGATGTATATCCTTCCATATACATTAGATAATGAATGGATGGTTACTGTGAGACGATTCCTGTCTTGCACATCTGGTGCATTTCTGCCTTAAACCCTATACTTTCTTTTTTGGAAAAAATAATCTCATCTTTTATAGATGAAGGAGGGCGTTTCAAAAACGCTTTTGAGATATTTGAATTTTTTTTTATATTTTTTAATCTTTTACTTTAAATTAAACTATTTTGATGTTTTTAGTTCATTTTCCTGATGTCAAAAAATATTTTTTTTAAATAAAAAAAATATCATTTTGATGCATTTATGAACGAAAAATAATTTCAAAATCAACCTCAACTATACTTCCAAACAGGCATGAAATGTCTTGAAGCAAGGGCTAGCCACATTGTTCCTATTCCTCTTTTGACTTATCTCTGTCTATAATGTGCCTGGACTAGTGTATTGCTATCAGTTGTCAACCCCTAACTTAAACTGGTTTTGCTTGCATGAAAAAAGGTGATGCATTGCATAGCCTGAGGAGCAATTTGTATGATCCAAACAATGTCCTGCAGAGTTGGGATCCTACCCTTGTCAATCCATGCACGTGGTTTCATGTCACATGTAACAATGATAATAGTGTTATACGAGTGTAAGCTTCCTTCCCTTTTGGTGTTCCTCAAGATCAAGCTTATGATGAAACTTCTTATAAACATATCAACTTGCTCTTTAAGCATTCCTGATGAATACAGACTCTGATATTTCTTCTTAATTGCACAGTGATCTTGGAAATGCTGCTTTATCTGGTCAGCTTGTTCCACAGCTTGGCCTGCTTAAGAATTTGCAATACTTGTAAGTCCCTGCTTTCTGATTGGGAATACATTTATCTAATTATGCTGTTAAATGGTGGAGTAATGGTGCTCTGCACCAGTTCTCTTGCTCTTGTAAAGGGGATTTTGAGGTGCAATATTACAGATCAAGTTGCATATAGAGACAAATAAATGTTCTCAAACATTCATTTCTTTGTTGAAATTAATAATGTTGATTCCCTCAGATTTTTTTTTATTCTGAAATTGTCAAAAAGTTTATTTTTCTTTCTGGAAAAATATGATTTTGGAATCAGTGTATATACATTTAAGTGTAGAATGTATTTCCATGTTGACCAGTTTAGCAATTCTTTTCCGCGTTAAAAAATATTTTTGAATGAGACTAGTAATGCTAAGGTCTCAGGAAAAGGATGCAATGCTTTTCTGCCATGAAACTGTGTGCTTTTAGCTCCGGTCAGTGAGATTGAATGTGGCCAAATACATTCCACAACTGAAAATTTGTTTATAAGATGTATCAAAAAACTAGCAGCACTGTTTCTGCTGCTTGATCTAGCAGAGCAAGATTAAAATGGCTAAATTGTGATATTCATCTAAGATCTTGCATTAGCTCCATGCATTGATGTTAAAGTTGGGTGTATGTAAATTAGATAGTATAATATAACAGCATGTCATGTGGATCAAGACCTGGAGAAATGTTTGGTAAAAGTCACAAAATAGCTATTTGGAAACTGTTTCAAGCAAATTTAGCAATGGTGTATTTTGTCTTGAACAGATGAAAAAGGATATCCTGCTTGATCTAGTTATGGAAAATTACCCTGAGCAGTTTGTTAAATCTTTTATCATGAATCTATGGTCGATGCATCTTTTCTCATCTTTAATTTTTCCTTGCATGATTCACCAAGCCAAATTGTTTACCACAGGGAACTCTACAGTAATAATATAAGTGGACCAATTCCTAGTGATCTTGGAAATTTGACTACCCTGGTGAGCTTGGATCTTTACTTGAATAGTTTTACTGGTCTCATTCCAGACACTTTGGGCAAGCTGTCAAAATTGCGATTCCTGTAAGTATGCTCCTATAATATTTCAGTCTCATGAATATTGTGTAGTTTCCAAATTGTTATTATAACCCTATCTATGCTTGTCCATTACTAGTCATGATTTTTGTTATGTGTACATTATTGTAATAGGATGAGTAGTGTTTGATTGAACGGTCATTTGAGCTATTACACTGCAAAAGAAAACAAAATGAAGTTAATTGTTGGCTAATGGTTCTATTGAACTGCCAGAATCTCTGAGCTATAGCCATCTCAAAGGAGTCATCAAATGAAAAATCACGGTTGCTTCATGTTAGACATGGACACAAGTGCTGTTAACCTGCATCTGCACTTATGTACCCAATTAATTGTGCAAATTCTTTTTTTTTTTCTCATGATTGATTTTAGATCTTATTTATTTATTTTGGCATGTTTGGTGCAAGGATAGTCGGCTTAATAACAATAGTTTGATGGGACCAATTCCAATGTCATTGACTAATATCTCAGCTCTTCAAGTACTGTGAGTGTTAAGTTATTTTCCACCTGTCATGAAGAATTATCTCTTGCTCTTTCAAAGTAATCATTTGCGATACACGATTTTATTACTCTATTATTTTCATTTTTGAAATGCAGGGATCTTTCAAACAATCGTCTCTCTGGAGTGGTTCCAGATAATGGTTCCTTCTCACTATTCACTCCCATAAGGTTTGATTATTGTCAGAGCATTGCCCTTAATGGACTGGTTTTGGAATCTCTTCTGAAAAGCAATGTTTTCCCTTTCAGTTTTGCTAACAACTTGGATCTGTGTGGACCGGTTACTGGTCATCCCTGCCCAGGGTCTCCTCCATTTTCCCCCCCTCCTCCATTTGTCCAACCTCCTCCAATATCTTCACCAGGTAATCTGCTGGTCATTCTTAGTTTGAACGTGTAGAGCATGCTCTCCCATTGTATTATTTTCTTAACCCTTCAGCATAGTTGGTCATCGTTTTTGGCATGTGAACTGGACCTGGGGTTTTATTTTCGAAGTTCGTTGTCCTGGCATTGCATGATCAATGTGAGCTGTTGTGCTGTCCAAGTTATGCATGCTGCTAAAAATACTCATGAATTTTGTGTCTGCATAGTCTGTATCAATATGAAGGCTCATTTTATTTTTCCTGTTTGTTTCTCGCATTTTACACACTGGCAGGAATATTTAATACATGATATAACGATACTTGAACAAAATTATAATGGTACACATTTTAACTGGTAGGTCTTAAATCAATTGAAATTGACTTTAATTGTGGTTATAAAACCAATTAGATTAATACAGTGATATGCTAAGAAATTTATAATCTGACATGACATGGATATTGTTGTCTAAAACATGTTTTACACTGCCAAATCCATCACCTCAAGAAACCATAATTTTTATCTTGTTTTTCACTTTTCTTGATATAGTTTTCTTTTTGTGGGCAAGTATGTAATGGAAAACCAGTTGGAAGCTTTCATCTCTTTTGTCTGCAAAGGCATCAAGGTTTCACCTGCATAGGCAGAACTACCATTTCTTGATTTTGCTGTTAAAAATTAGTGAAAATGAAATGTATTGTCTTGATTAACTTTTGATTGATATTTGGTTTACAAGTGAATAGTTTGTCTAGAATTTGATAACTTGTTATGTTATTTGTTGGGTTTTTCCCCCCTTTCGCATCTAACTTCAGGAGGGAATAGTGCCACTGGAGCAATTGCTGGAGGAGTTGCAGCTGGTGCAGCCTTATTGTTTGCTGCCCCTGCATTAGCATTTGCTTGGTGGCGTCGGAGGAAACCTCAAGAATTCTTCTTTGATGTGCCTGGTTAGTGTATTAACTGAAAACAGATTTTAGACTCTTAGGATGGTTTGATTAAATATGTTTATATTCCTATGCAGCTGAAGAGGATCCTGAAGTTCATCTAGGTCAGCTTAAAAGGTTTTCCCTGCGAGAATTACAAGTTGCAACGGATACCTTTAGCAACAAAAACATTCTGGGTAGAGGAGGATTTGGTAAGGTTTACAAAGGACGTCTAGCAGATGGCTCATTGGTGGCTGTCAAAAAGACTTAAAGAAGAGCGTACACCTGGAGGGGAGCTACAGTTTCAAACAGAAGTAGAGATGATAAGCATGGCTGTGCATCGGAATCTCCTCCGGTTACGTGGCTTTTGCATGACACCAACCGAAAGATTGCTTGTTTATCCCTACATGGCTAATGGAAGTGTTGCATCATGTTTGAGGGGTAAAGCTTGCTATCATTGCCATTTACATTGATATTTTTACTGCTTAGACACAATTTGTTTTGATTATCAAATAGGTTTATCAGTCTTTGTGCCTTTTGATACTCCCTTTGTGCCCACCATTATAGCGTTGTCATGATCATTTTATGGATGTGTTTTTTTAGAACGCCCACCTTCACAGCCTCCTCTAGATTGGCCAACACGAAAGCAAATTGCATTGGGATCAGCAAGGGGTCTATCTTATTTGCATGATCACTGTGATCCCAAAGATTATTCATCGGGATGTTAAAGCTGCGAAATATTTTGTTAGATGAGGAATTTGAGGCTGTTGTCGGGGATTTTGGGCTGGCAAAATTGATGGACTACAAGGATACTCATGTCACCACTGCTGTCCGCGGTACAATCGGACACATTGCTCCAGAGTACCTGTCTACTGGTAAATCATCTGAGAAAACTGATGTTTTTGGGTATGGAATCATGCTTCTGGAGCTAATTACTGGACAGAGGGCTTTTGACCTTGCTCGGTTGGCCAACGACGACGATGTCATGTTACTTGATTGGGTATTCGCATTTCACTGTGCTCATATTATCATTTATTTTCCTGGCTAGGTATTGTGTAGTTGTGTTTGCTCATATATATACACACACACACACACAGCTGATGCACTTGATATACTGCCTCAGGTAAAAGGACTTCTGAAAGGAGAAAAAGTTAGAAATGCTAGTTGATCCTGATCTCCAAAACAAATATGTGGAAGCAGAGGTGGAGCAACTAATCCAGGTTGCCCTGCTCTGCACTCAAGGCTCCCCATTGGAGCGGCCAAAGATGTCGGATGTGGTGAGAATGCTTGAAGGTGATGGTTTAGCAGAGAGATGGGATGAGTGGCAGAAGGTAGAAGTTCTACGTCAGGAGGTGGAATTAGCCCCTCATCTCAACTCAGACTGGATTGTTGACTCGACAGAAAATCTACATGCAGTCGAATTATCTGGTCCGAGGTGACCCTGGCACAGCTACAAGAGAAGAATACTTTCTATTTTTTTGTCATAATCTATTAGCCTTTTTTCTTTCTTTTGATTTGATGAATGCAATCCTTATTTTAAGCCTCCTGTAAGTCCCCAGAATGCATTCTATTCATTAACCTTACCTTTGTGCATACAAGTTGCCTGATTAATGATCAGAATGTCGTTACTGCCCTACGCGGTGCTCAATATTTACGACAACCATAAAATAAACTCATACATAAAAAGGAAAAAATAATCTGCAAAACCAATGATGCTAACACAGGCACAAGGTCTTGTTTCATCCAAATCCTTGGAACTCTTTCCTGGATGACATTCTCAAAATTAAATGTCAAAATTCAAGGAAATATGAATTCATTACCGGAAACAGAATAAGGTTTCTGTACATCAATCCTAAACTTGACCAACACAAAATTTATTAACTTGTCCAAGATGGCTTCTCAACTACATCAAGTAATTGAAATTTCCTTATGATAAACCTCATTGAACATGATTGCAGATTCGACTCCAGGGAATGAACACCAATACAACTAATAATCTCACTCTACAAATAAAAATTAAAATGGCTCATACCATATTGCATCGATAACTGCGTAGCAGCCAGTCAACTCACCACATAACCTTGCACAGGATTCAACTTAAGGGTCGTAGGTGGAACGGGAATGATCTGTAGCAGAATGACCACTGGATCCGAGATTTGAGTTTTGTGATGTGAACAGATTTGGGTATGAGAAGTATGGCTCATCTTCCATTGAAGGCAATCTCTGTGGCTGGTGACTAAGAGACCCTTGCTCAGCAACATGATCACTCCGAGGAGAATCATAATCCACTCCGAGTTTCTCGGAGGAAGGAATATCCAACAACTCTGATGCCTGGTGGTCCTCATGATATCGATGGGAATCTTCATAGTTTGGAACACTATCTGGATCACCAAAAGATTGTTGATGAACAAAGTGTGGCATTTCAGTAGAGGCTGAATGATCAGGAGTATCCGCAAAAAAAGGGTTATCACTACCCTCGGGGAACTTCTCGTTGTTTTTCTTGGTTAGCTCACTAATTCTTGCCTGTGCTAGAGTTGCTGCTGCGCGAGCCGCCGCCGCCGCACGTTCAGCAGACTCGGCAGCAGCATGAGCAGCAGCTAAAACATCCTGAAGATCCACATTAGCCGCGGTTCTGGTCCTCATTACAGAGGGTGGTGAAGTGCTAGGTACTGCATGTTTAGCAGTCTCCACGGTGCCCTGCACAGCAGCTGAAACATTCTGAAGGTCCACACTGGCCTCACTTTTGGTCCTCAATGCAGAGGGTGGCGAAGTGCTTGGTATTGCTGAAAATGATGCAGAGGGTGGCGAGGTGCTTGGTATTGCTGAAAATGATTCAGAGGGTGGCAAAGTGCTTGGTATTGCTGAAAATGATGCAGAGGATAGTGAAGGGGGAGAAATGAAAGGAAGAAACTGTTTTTCTTCCCTGTCACTTCCTGCAGTGCTTGAAATTTCATCTCTGGTAGCCACTGACTTTTTTTCAACCACATTGTCATGTTCAGAATGAGGTTCTTGCGATAGATCTATGTGAGTCACGGAGTGATTTGATGACTCATGATCGATGTCAGGGTGTTGAGCAGCATGTGCTGGTGCCGAGGCAGCATTTGCACTTGGCCGAGGTGTCACCTTAGGGACTTCAGGAAAATCTAATGGATCAAAGTCTGTATCGGAATCAGACTGCTCATGCTCAGCAAGATCAGCAGCATTCAATACTTCATCCTGCTTCTCTTTTGGAAGAGGCGACATAGTAATATGTGTTGGACCAGCAGTAGGTGGTGGATCAGTGATTAGTGTTGGACCATTCTGACACAGAGAGCACAAGTAAGACATGGAAAGATAACATGAATCGAGGCAGTTGCACCAAACTACTTACCAACAAGTCTTCGTGCTTTTTTAAGAGCTCAGTCTCAGATGCAGCTGGGTCCCAGTCTATCCCTTGCTCTTCAGCAATTTCCTTCAGAAGGTTCAGTTTTTTTTCAGGTGAAGGCGGGCGAACTGATAGGAGTTCTATTAACTGCAGAATTTCAATTTATAGGAAAAATGTCAGAAGAAAAGGGGCATATGCATAAACAAACAAAAGGAACCTTTTCAAGAAATAAATCAAGGCATAAGATAGAAATCCAAAACCTGACGATTAACACCACAAGAAGGCATAAGCTCAGTTGCAGCAGCTACAAATTCCTTTCCATATTTGGAAGCAAATAGAATTTGAACCTGCAGCAGCTCAGGTAGATCTGCACATCTTGGAGCCACAAAACAGACACTGGATATTGCTTCTTTCAAGTCTAGAGGACATTCCCTGAAAAAGGAAAAAAATGCATTTGAAAAATACAATCTAAGAAAATGAGAGGAGATCTTAGCTCCAAGTAGCTATAGAGATTCTTCAACTCATTTAACATAGGTATAAATTTATCACATGCTGGATTAAACAAATAAAATAGCATAGTGGCACGCAAATGTTGGCATTCATGAAATTGTATAACCATAAAGAAGTATTGACAGGGAAGGAAACACAAACAAACTGATTCCCCAGCTACATTGGAACTCCTATATGAGGAAGATAACTGATTAGATTAGATCCAACTTGGGGATTTATAAGAGGCACTTGGGAAATATACTGTCTGCAAAGCTTTCATAGTACTGACTGATCTTAAGACATCCCACAACCATAATGCCTCTGCCAGTTCACAATTAACATGTCATAGCAACTATAAGATAACTGTCACCAATGAACCTCCTAATTTTTTAACTTGCACGTTTGACCTGATTCTCACCTATAAGAGCTCACATTCTTAATCTTAAACAATTATGTCAAATGACACATTTTGAAAAGGACCTAGAGTTTCTATGGTAAAGCAAAAATATAAAAGAACATTGACTGGCACTGCTCTCTCCAAAACAAGTCTGGAAAGTAATCAGGAATTCTTCCTAGACCAAGAAATGGCGACTCTCAAGAGTTAGAGCTGGGCAGCCCAGAGGAGTAAAAAAACATCCATCATTATGATGTAGTATGTTAAAACTTAAGAAAGGTTAAAACATTAAAAACATCCATTCCAAGTTTTATGCTTTTCTAGTCTTTTTGCATGTAGATATGAATATCAGTATAGTTTGTTCATTTAGCACTTCCACCTTCCATTTCTTCAGCCTTTTGGTTCTCTGGTTTACAGGGAAGGTCAGTAGTTTTTTTTTTAAGCTTGCTACTTGAAGAAAACACAAGCAATTATACCTACATAGATGCACTGTTAACAAAACTATAAAATTCAGGTGCAAATGGAAATATCTCTAGTTCAGCACGTCAAATATTAACAAAAACAAACTCTCTAAATTTATCCCTATTAGTTTCCAGTCCTAATTGCAAAAGGCGCCATACATAAGACAAGAATCCAAAGGGAAAGTGAATTAACAAACCAGGAGAAATAAACATAGAGCAAGCCATGTAATGTAATGAGAGGAATAACCTTTGTGTTTCAATAATCGGAAGGCGCACAGAAATAAGCTCACAGAATAATTCAATGATCTCTTGAGCAGCCATCATATTCTCCTCTCTTATTATGTGCTCTACCTGAAATGGAAATATCAACAACACCAAAATATCATTCCTTCTGCAGGTACCTTGAAAGACTAAAAACAGCAAAGCTAGTTCATACTATAAAAGATGATTTTAATAAGAAATTAGCAATACCCGAATGCGAGCAGTAGCTTCTTGACCAGTTTCAAGAAGCTTAGCAATGTCTCGCCGCATATTCTTTATATGAATCTCCCTCCTGTTCCTTAATAACTTTATCCTAGGGATCGTCAATTTCAACAGGGTTTTGCTGTATACGAGCAAAAGAAATTGAAAAAACAACAATCCTCGTCAAAACTTTATACCCCAAAAACAATAAGTGATCATAGCATTTTATCAAAACAGAATACTCAGAAAGAGCACGAAGACTCCAAATTCTCAATGAATTCTATGTACTTTTTAATTAACAAAATATCTGCAGCTCAAGAGACAAATACCCAAATCCTTAATTGTCAACTCTCTCTTTTTTTGTTAATAACCAGTAAAATATGAAAAAAGAAAAGTTTTGTGCAGTCCTTATTTCTTTACTTTATCCAAAGAACAACAAATTCAAATAGATTGTACATTGAATTTCATCACAGTCAAATTTTGAATTTTCTTATTACTAATATCGACATTTTCTCAGTAACCAAACAAAACCCAGAATTCCAAATCCAAAAAACAAAAACCCAAAAAATAGAAAAACAAGATGGAGGAAGATAGAAATCAATTACCATTTAGCGGCTTTAAATCCTTTGTTGAAGAAGGAATCGATCATCGACATGATTTCTTATTTTGAATGAGAATAACAGAGATCAAAGCAGTAATTACAGCTGCAGAGAAACTGTTTCTGTTAGATAACATAACAAAGAAAAAAATCTTGAATTCAAAAAGAAGAAAAGGTAAGGGATAAGGAATTATCAAATGATAAGCAAAATACCTGCTCCACTAGCAGAGAGATGACATCCACTTTAATTATTATTATTACACAAACGAGTTCTGTCGTTTTTATATAGTATTTTGCTTAAGCTGTAAGATTTCTATGATTCTTGTATAATAATCGTGTTTGCATTTATTATTGGTGGAATATAAGGGTCTGTTTGGCGCAGTGATGTAATTGTTATTTCACTAAAATTTAATTATTATTTTTTGTAGTGAATTAATATTTATGTATTTTTGAATTGTTTTGATGTCTTAATATTAAAAATAAATTTTAAAAAAAATAAAAATATTATATATTATTTTAATATATTTTTTAAAATTAAAAAACACCACCACAAGATATTATACGCGGTGATGATTCATGTGAGACCAAACACGGCTTGGTGGTAGGACCTTCCGGTGAAGCTGCCTCGTCGGTGCAGTCCTTGTATAAAAATATAGTAAATGATGAAATCAAGTCTATGAACTTTTTCGATTTTTAATTTAATCAATTGACTTGCCCGTATATTATAGTAATATCAATTTATTTATTTTTTAGAAAACACTCTACGCTAAGTTTTATCATGTAAACTTTTTTATTTATATTTTTTGCTTGTACAATAATATGGATATGTTTGGAAAGCAATTGAAAAGTAATTTAAAAAATAATAATTTGTTTTTAGATATTTTAATGTGATAATGTCAAAATAGATTTTAAAAAATAAAAAAAATATTTTTAATGTATTTCTAAATAATAATAAAAACACAATCACACTTCTAAACACTTTTTATTTAAAATATCAAGAAAAAAAAAGACGTTTTTAATTGGTTGCAAGAAGGTGGCACCTGCTAAGGTGGCACGATGAATCACTGATAACATACACTACCTGCCAGTCCTCCCTGCCTAGCATAAGACCGTTCACCGCTAAGCAAGTCAATGATTATCCGTGAATTGATTTTTTTTAAATATATATATATATATATATTATATATTAAATAAAAAAATAGGTATTTATATATTATTTATCAAATTTTTAATTATCTATTATTTATTTATTAATTAATATACATGCACAGAAGCTTCTACAAAACTAAACATACAATAATTAAGGCATGGAAGACTCGAGGCTTTATAATATTCAATCATAATTAATTTATTAAACAAAAAGCTAAATCATATCAAGAATTTATTGCAGCTATATACACAGTTTATTGTGTATTGCTACGATGTAATTACTCCTTTATCATTTAGTTTATAGAATCTTTGGTTTAGGGGTTTTATGGGTTTTTTCATTGACCAATTTGTCATTGAATGATTATTTGAGGATGTACGTATTTTTTTTCCATGTTTTGTAATAATAAAATACGAGCTTGTCCCCTAAAGTAATGAAAATATTGAATTGCTGAACAAGGACATTTTGGGTGTTTTATTTTTTTTATGAACACTTAAATAACGAATTTACTACTAGAAAAAACTAAAACAAGAATTGCAGGGCAAGGATGTTTTACTTTTAGGTGTTTACAAATTTTATTAACAGTGAATGAACCAATTTACTCTTAAAAAAACAAACAAAAAGCTTAGGGCATTTTGGTATTTTTATAGGGATTTTTCATTATCGGAACTGACCTAACAGTATTTTGCTATTTTGAAAAAGGTTTTAAGCAAAAAATATTGTTGGTCTGTATTCCATACACACCAATAATTTAGAGGCGTCAGTACCATACAAGTAGCATTTGGAACACTATATAGTGACAAAATATGACTATCTGCCATCTCTTTGGATGATCAATTATGTCCTCTTACACAAAGTGTGGCGTGTGTCGATGCATGATGCTCGGAGTATCGCCAATGGTCTATTATTATTTTTTTCATTCGTGCTCTCTTTTTTTTTTTTGTTGTACATTTAAGTCTTTGTTCTTTTAATTTTTTCAATAAAAATTTTGTTTTCATTCAATTTGGTCTTTCAATTGCAGTTTGTCATATTTTTTATTTTTCATTTCAATTCTTATTCTTTTATTTTTTATATAGTTTCGGTTCTTCTAAAACAATGTCAATTTTTTTCTTCATATTTTTGTATTTATACTCTTAATTTTGGTTTTTGTCATTTTCTCTTTTATTTGAAGTTTTATTTGTTTTAAATTTAGTCATTCAATTTTAATTTGTGTAGATGATCTTTTTTAAATTGGTAGTTCTTCTTTTGATTTCTTTCTCTCTCTCTCTGCTCTCTTGTCAATTTTTTTATTATTATTCCTATGCTTCAAATCATTTGATTTTTTTAATAGCAATAATATTTATTTTAATTTTATCTTCTTTTTTTTTTTGCTTGCTCTTTTGTTAGAGTTCTTATGTTTTTTTATTTCACCATTAAGAATAATTTTATGATTTTTATTGTTTCAACATCAACAACAATAGTTATAGTGGCTGTAATCATAATAATAACATCAACATTCATAATGATAACAGCAATAACAATTTATTATAATAGTTACAAGGATTATGATATCAATAATTATGGAATTGATAGTAATACTAACAATAATTATGATAATAATAATATTAAGAATATCAATAATAATAATAATAATAATAATAATAATAATAATAATAAAATATTAGCAATGATAATAACAATAATGGTAATAATATTATAATAATAAAATTATTATTGTTTCAGTTTTTACAAAACTCAACTGGGATACACCACTAAATTGACTGTCCATTTTCATAAATATGATTCAAATCCTCTTGCTCAAAACATCAAGAGGGCGACCCCCATAATTTATCACAAAAGAATTAGCAAAATAAATAAATAAAAAAATATATATAAACACTAAGCAGCGAGTTCAATATCACTTAAATCAAGCTGAGCAGCAATCTCCTCCAACTGTTTCTTGACACTCATATCAATCAACTTTGACCCTGAATTTCCATACCTTACTGTAAACCCAGCAACCAAACTGGAGTCAATTACTGGCTTCACCCTCACATTCTTGGCTCCTGTCAATTTCTGCACTTGCTTTTGCTATCTGTGCCAGATGTTGCGACCCCAGTGGCACAACTGAGCTCACCACCGCAAGCTCGGTGTCCGTCAATCTATTGTAAACCATCTCAAATTCTTTCACTATATCTTTAACCAAATCAATCCTCTTTGCATCTATGAGTATGTTCACGAAGTTTACTGTGTGGGGCTGGAGAGTTGAGGGCCTGGCAAACTCGTCGACTACTTGTCGTTTCTTCTCCGTGTCTACTGTCGGGTTGGCGAAGAAACCAAAGACCGCCGGGTCTGAAAAGAGCCTGTCTACCTTGTCCATGTCAGACGAGGTGGCACTTAGCGTGTTGTTGGATCTCGCCACGTCAGCCAGTGCTGCCGCGTAGCTCCCTGCTGCTGTTGCTGACATTCTGGTCCCCGAGGCTGAGCCACCACGGCGGCGGCTGGTGGCTGTGGTGGACAGGCTGAGGGGAGGAAAAGTGGCGGAGAAGGAGAGGGTGGGAGGTATTGGGGGGTTGAGGGTTGTCGGCAGCCTGGCTGACGGTGGGATTTTGGATTGGAGTGAAACGGCGGCATTTTGGAGTGCTGATGCCATGGTAACAGTGGCTGAGAGACGGAGGAGAGGGGCGGAGATTGTTTTGATTGGTGAAGTGTTTTCTAGGAGAGATGGGGGTGCCGGGGTGGGCTTATCTTGCTAGCTTGAGAATAAGCCACTGATCTGGGTGCTTGAGGATAATGGAGTTGACACGTGGATCACGTTGATGGGCTAAAAGAGATTGAGTGACCTGTTTATTTATTATTATTATTATTATTATTATTATAACAACGATTATAATATTTTTTATGAATGATATTAAACTACGTTTTTTTTTGTCATTTTTGTTAGACACTGTCAGAACTATTTTTGTTAATTCGAAACAAAAAGAGAGATGTCTACATGAGAAATGTATAATGATATTAATTAAATTCAAATATACTATTATATATATAAAAAAACAATAATCATTCTTTATCATCAAAACTCGATGATTTTTTTATTAATATTGATGTTCGACCGAGCTTTTATGTACTTCAACTAATTTTATAGGCTCTAAAGATAACGAGCATGTAAGTCTCAAGTGACCATCATATTAACAACTACTTGATTGAAACCTAAAACTATATGGATCACCTATTAGACGATTAACTTGAAGATGTTTTGAACTAGAAAGTATTAAATTTCTTAGATTTATCTCTTTAATATGATTAAAATTGCTATTTTTTCTATAAAATTTGGATTTGAATTTTTGTTTATATTAAAAAAAATACAATATCAGAGAAAACCTATAATTCTGACATTTATATTCTAAAAAATTCATGGAATATTTCTTCTTTTTCAAAATTAGATCAAGGAATAGGCGAAAATTAGCCATCACTCAAAAGATTAAAGAACTGACCACACACGTGTGAAAATTAAGGGGGGAAAACAGAAACACATGATTGCTGTAGTTGCACGCGCCATTTCAAGGAAGCAACTGCAGTAACAGATACAAGAGCAAAACCCTAGCTTAAACCTCTCTTTCTTGTCTTATCTAGCAAACGCCAAGGCATCGCCATACACGGAAATTAAATAATAATAAAAAAAGATGAAAATGAACAGTCCAAATCGATCATTTTACGACGACGAAGAAGACGATCAAGGCGAAGTTTTCCTTGATGATTCCGATATCATCCACGAAGTCGCCGTCGATGAAGAAGGTATAAATTAAATTATCATAATTTTATTAATCAAGTTATTGTTATTTGATATTAAATTGATAAATAATCTACGAATTTGTAGACCTTCCTGATGCGGATGACGAGGACGACGACACGGATGATTCTATGCACATATTTACCGGTCATACCAGTAGGTTTTGTTTTTTGAAGTTTCCATCTTTTTTATAATGAAATTAATTACTTTTCAAAATAAAAAAGAATCCAATTCTATTATATGAACTTAAAGAAGCATAAGAATTAAATGAAACCAAAAACGAAAAAGTAATTATTATTTTCTTGTAATCAATTAAACGATTATGAAATCATAGCTAAAAATATATATTTTTTTAAAATTTGTTGGATCACGATTGGTAATGGAGAGTTGTTGTTTTTTTTTTTTTTGGTATGTAGGTGAACTCTATTCAGTTGCCTGCAGCCCAGCAGACCCTTTACTAGTGGCGACTGGTGGAGGAGATGACAAAGGGTTTCTTTGGAAGATTGGTATTGGAGATTGGGCGTCTGAGCTCAAAGGTATGATCAATGTAGCCGTTAGAATCTTTTCAATTTAGTAACTGCTCCATTTTTGGATTTGTTTTTTTTATTGTTTATTAGTTAATTTCTGCTTATTGTCTGCTTTGTAGAACGATTGAGTAACCTGTTTTTTTCTTCTTCAATTAATGATGATCTCTAATTCACTGAAAAAAAAGGGCTTTAAGATTTTTTGTACTTTTTGCTGGTCTTGATACTTGCTATAGTGCCTGTCAATGAAGCGAGGCTTTTTCTGCCCCTATTTCTGTGGTTATTATATGTGGATGATTTTGATATTGTGTCCTTCTAAGTTAACGTTTTGGAATTTTTTTGACAGGTCATAAGGAATCTGTGTCTAGTTTAATATTTAGTAGTGATGGACAGTTGCTTGCATCTGGAGGGTTTGATGGGCTTGTTCAAATTTGGGATGCTTCGTCGGGAAACCTTAAATGTGTTCTTGAAGGTCCTGATGAGGGCATTGAGGTGAATTTGCTTACTGAATTTACCGGCACCGATTTACTCTGTTTTATGTCTGAGTCTGGGTATCAACTTTGTGGTTTCTCAGTGGGTTAGATGGCATCCAAAAGGGCATCTGGTCTTGGCTGGTTCCGAGGACAAAAGTGTTTGGATGTGGAATGCTGACAAAGGTGTCTATCTTAATTCATTTGCAGGACATGAAGCAAGTGTTACCTGTGGTGATTTTACTCCTGATGGTATTAAACTACTCTTTTTTTCTTTCTTTTTTTGAAGTCCTTTCAATTTAGCTTGCATTGGATTTATTTCTTTCATCTTTTCTCTCCAACTTATCTGCCTGCCTCAGGTAAAACAATCTGTACTGGTTCTGATGATGCATCCTTGAGAATATGGAATCCAAAAAGTGGTGAAAACATACATGTTGTGAAAGGTATTCATTTAAAATTCATTTGGTCATTATCTAAAGCTGTATCCTGCTCTATTTCTTGTTTTGAAAGGGGTTGTTGTTGTTGTTGTTGTTGTTGTGTGGCATTGCTGACAACTCTGCTCATCAGGTCATCCATATCACACTGATGGACTGACGTGCTTGGCATTGAGCTCAGATTCCACTCTTGCTATTACTGGTTCGAAGGACAACTCTGTCCATATCGTGAACATTACTACTGGCAGGGTTTGTTTTCTGCTTGCACTCAATAATGTTGTGGTTTATTTTAGTTATTGTTCTCAATTTTGGACAGATAACTTGGGTGTGTCCTATTTAACTGCTGTACCTTTGCTGTCAGTGCCTTTGGTTCTTTAACATGTTGTGCATTGGCATGCTCTTTCTAAGCCTTTTTTCTGGGTCATTATTGAGGTATCTGGAAAGCCTTCTGCGTTATAGTGGTAATCTCCAATAAAATTTAAAGATGGGTTTAATATTCAATCACTTTTGCAACTATTGAAATACCAGCAAGATTTAGCATGATGGTTTTATGTTTTAGAATTTAAGGATTCTTTACATTGTCATAGACATTCTGCTTGTGGGGTTAAATTAAGTTATGGAATGAATTAAGAAGCAATATCATCCATTTTTTTACAAAAGGGCTGTCATTGTTGTCTTTGGCACTGGAGAGACTAATGTCTGGAAGCTGAATGCCAGTGCAAGCTCCCAGAAATCTTGCATGTGAATAAAGCTAAGGTGGGTGGGGCTGAATAGAGCTAAAACCTTGGTTTAAATCTTCATTCTGCCAAGGGCACTATTTAATTGTGGGCTGTGCTTAATCTGTCATATGGCATAACTTTCTCTACCTTTTAGCTCAGAGGATTTGTAATCAGGGATATCTTCGTTCTGGTGTTTCTATCAGCATTTGGATGGATTTTCAATATCTATCCTCTTTTTATGTTGTCATACCCTGGGACATTTCTGTTATTTTTTTTGTTTTTCTGTAATATTTGGATATACCTGCCAATGCAATTGGTTTTCACAAGCTTGCTTATATGATTTGATCAGATTGGTAGCCTCTATAATAAACTTGTTCCCTGCAACAGGTGGTTAGTTCTCTGGTTTCCCACTCGGATTCAGTTGAATGTGTCGGGCTTGCACCAAGGTAGAACATCCCCTCCCCCATCTGACATACTTAAATTTTAAAAAAAAAATTATTTAGTTAGTAAAACTAGGAAGTACAAATGCAGACATTAGCTAGGTTTTGGTGGAGTTGAGAAAAGGTTGATTGTATGTTGCCAGGTTTTCAACAAGCGAATAACATTTAATTTGGTGCCAACTTAAAGTAATAGTCTCTGCTTTTATCTGGAAGTATCCTTCAAACTGATACGTGTCTATTTTTTTCTTGAAGTTTCTGGATATGGGCTGGATATGACCATTGTTTATAAGCTGTGCTTTGCATATTTAAGTGTCAAATTCTGATAATCTTAAGCTCCTCCCAATATAAAAGAAAGCAGGCGTGGGGGGTGTAAAAAAGATACAAATTTTGTCATATAACATAACTTTAACACTCTTGTATTATACCATGTGCATTGCAGCTCCCCTTGGGCTGCTACGGGAGGCTTGGATCAAAAGCTTATCATCTGGGATCTGCAGCATTCATTGCCCCGTGCCTCATGTGAACACAAGGTCCGTTTTGAATTTTGTTTTTGTTTCATTTTAGCATCTGGCATAACTCAATCGATGACCAGTTTCGTGTCGGAGCCCTCCGAAGAAATCATAATTTCTCAGCTCGTAACGATCATAGTTGCAATTAATCAGCCCTCGAAACCTTTCTTTTTCTGAAAAAACAAGAAACACAAAGCTGAGAGATCAAGATGAATCAACAAAAGCCATATTCACTGAAATTACCTCCACGTATACAGCAGTTGTGATTGACCAACAGTTTAGTCATCGTCCAATGATGTTCTGGCTAATTGCAATCCCATATCTCACAAATTGAACTTCTGGACAGGATGGAGTTACATGTTTGGCGTGGCTTGGTGCATCAAGATACGTAGCAACAGGCTGCGTGGATGGGAAAGTAAGACTGTGGGATTGTCTCTCTGGTGATTGCGTGAGAATATTTAGCGGCCACACCGATGCCATCCAATCCCTGTCAATATCTGCACATCAAGATTATCTCGTATCGGGTTCAAGTGATGGAACCGCAAGAGTGTTTGAGATTGCAGAGTTTAAGTAAGCAATGGTAGTGTTTCAATCAATACAAGGTGGTGTTCAGATCTTCATAAAACTAACTAAATTTCCATCCTATGCAATTTATTAGCAAAATTGCCTTGTGCATACTGACTTCAACATTTTTCAGCAAATTATTTTATTATTTTCAGGTCATGTGGCGTTTGCTATTACAAATATAATTATCAGAAGGGAAAATTTCTAACCATATAAACGGTTGTTTTTAAGGATTTATTTGATGTGTTAATAAATTAAAGGGTCAAAAATTAGTAAAAATTGATAAAATAATGTAATTATTACTAATGATTGATGAGAGGTGAATGTGTGTGTGTGTGTGTGTGTGTTGAAAAGATAAGAAAGAAAAAAGTTCCTCTTAAGGTTAAATTTTAATCTAAATACTTGTAGTGTTAATTTTTACCTTATATTTAACCCAAAATATTTGGATTTTTTTTTATACGTTATGATATATACATACTTTAATATTGACATAAAACATACACATATATAAACAATACTTATTATTTTATTGTTTAATATACAGATACATACTTGAAATAAATATATATTATTAATAAATAATAATAGATAACAGAAACTCGATATAGAATTTATAAATATTTAATTTTTTTGACTTGATGAATAATAAATAAAATATAAATATAAATATAAAAAAATATCAAACCCATCAATATTCATCGCCATTCCTAATCACAACACTCCCTTAAAATCTCACACCGAAACATTATATCTCTACAACTACAAGCCCTTAAAACCACAAATCTTTAAATATAAGTAATAGAAAGTATATATTAAAAGAATAAAAAAACATTTTTTTTATCAAAAAAAATCAAGCCTAGAGTAAAATAAAAAATAAAGTCAATACAATTATGCAAAAAACAAATAATTAAAAAAGAGTTAAAAAATAGCATCGACTATTATAGCTAATTAGCCATGAAATATGGTAAATACTCACCAGTTTCTTCACTCATGTTCCATATAATTGTTTTTTTTTAACTCAATGATAAAACGTTATTTTTGGATCATGTATCAACTATAATTAAATATATTATTTTTTTTGCGATTTTGAAAACATATCTTTTTAAGTTTTGAAAATTTTGATCATAAAACTAAGAATTTAATCCTTCACCAATCTTCTTATAATTTTCATTACTAACGAAAACCTAATAATAGACAATGAAAGGAGGACCCAATTGAGACAGATTGGGAAGTATGAGATGAAATCGAAGATAGCTTTATTATGGGACTTAAATAAAACTAAATGTAAACGTTGAGGACTAAACACAGAGGTTTCTTCCAATAAATACAGTACCCTGTCCCCGCCTCTGCTTCTAATAAATAGAACTGCGAAAACCTCCAAAGAAAAACCCTAGCCTCCCCCGTTCTTTACTTTCACCAAAAGCAGAGAAAGTCTCCATCTCTGGTTGAAAAACCCTAAACCCAAAAATGGTATCCTCTCTCTCTCCCCCTCTCCTTAGCAGCGCTTCAGATTTAGTTTTGGTTTCACTTTTTTTCTTCTGGTTTTGCAGACAGTAGAAGCAGTGAATCCAAAAGCATACCCACTTGCAGATGCCCAGTTGACAATAACAATACTTGACCTAGTTCAACAAGCTGCTAATTACAAGCAACTCAAGAAGGGAGCCAATGAAGGTTTAGCTTTGTCAAAAGTAGCAGTTACATGTTTTTATTTTGTTTTTTTTTGCTAATATAAAATATGGGGTTTTAATAAAGTTTTGATTTTCAGCTACTAAGACTCTTAACAGAGGTATCTCTGAGTTTGTTGTGATGGCTGCTGATACTGAACCACTTGAGATTCTTCTCCATCTTCCTTTGCTTGCTGAAGACAAGGTTAGTATTTTTTTCTTAGAAAAAACTTTTTGTTGATGTCTTTGTTTGTTTGTTTGAGTTCTTACTGTCTTTGATGTGATTTCTTTGTGTGGTGAATTGGTTTGTTGTGTTTGTAACGATATTCAGAGAATGTAGAACAAGTTCAAATATATACTGGTCTTCAATCATATCAACATCAATTCATTAATCTGAATAATTTGATTAAGGATGAATGGATTTCAATGGATTCGATAATGGTTATCTATTTTGTTTTAGACCAAGCTATTCTGCTTTTGAAATTTTTATGCACTCTTGAAGATCCCATTCCATTGCTAAATCATTATTTATAGAATTTCACACCACTTTGTTTTTTTTCTTCCCTTTTCTGGTTACAAAAGATAGATAAAGCAAAGAACTAGCTAGGACAACCATGAGGAGCTCTAGATTTGTCATGTCTAACTGCAAGTGATACACATAATTTGTTTGCTGGTCTCCTACTGAATTAGCTTCACAATAAATGTGCAGAATTTGTTAGACAGCCTAAGTCCTGCATAAGAAAGAATAGCTGTTTGTAATAGCATCATCCCTGCCCAAAATCACTTGTAACACCATGCTGGTTTAAATACCCCACAAATTTCCCTTGAAAGAAGTATCTACAGGACTTAGTTCTTTGTCACATGATTAAAGTAGAAGTTGACTTCACAGAGCTTGGTTCATTGACTTGTGATAGGATATATTGGATTCAACTCTTTTCTTTTTCAACTATGAAATGATTCTTGGGAATTATCCTCAAATGCTCATTATTTCAAAGACATGAGATTGAATCCTAGAGCAGCCAAAATTAACTACAGAGAAATGTAATATGGGGATTTAGTTTTCTGAAATTAATGCTCTTCTGTGCTTGTGCTCCTTTTCTTTTCATTTTCTAAATGACTTTGTGGAGGTACAGAGAAAATTAACTTTTTTTTTAAATTTAAATTGACAGAATGTGCCCTATGTATTTGTACCTTCAAAGCAAGCACTTGGCCGAGCATGTGGTGTCACAAGGCCTGTTATCTCTTGTTCTGTGACAACAAATGAGGGGAGTCAATTGAAAACCCAAATTCAACAGCTCAAGGTATTTTCCTTTCTGTATGTAACTGGAATTCATGTAGCGTTAACAATGTTGAATTCAGCATCATAATTCTTTTCTCTCTTTTAAAACTCAGGATGCCATTGAGAAGCTTTTGATCTGAAATATTATGGAATGCAATTTTGGTGTGATGGGCCTCATGAACCATTGGCGGTTTGCTCCTTGGAGGCTTTGACTGAAGAAGTTGTACCATGTTGCCAGGAACAAATAATGTTTTTGACTTTTTTTAAGAGTTTGTTATCTCGTTTGTTTTTTCAATCTGTGACTTGTGACCAAATATATAATGTTCAATATGAGTAGTCTGTTTGTCGTTGTTTAAACTTTGTTATGGAGTGCTTTTTTTCTTCTAGTGAATGGTTTGTGCAATGAAAGCCATATACTAATATTACGAAATGATGCAATTGTCATGTGTGAATAGTTGGTTTGTAAAGTAAAATGTGGTTTCCATTTGCACCAAAATTGTTCAAATTGAGAGGTAATACTGATAGAAAGTATTGCAATATTTGCACCAAAATTGTTCAAATTGAGAGGTAATTCTGATAGAAAGTATTGCAATGTGGCATGCAAAGAGCTATTAGGGGAATGCTAGTTAGGGTTCATAATCTTGATTTCAATGATCAAATATGTGATGGCTTCAAAGCAAGTTGAGACATGAATTCCTGTGTGCACGTTCATTTGCTCCCTGCTCTTCATTTTCATAATGATCTCTTATAAAATGATTGATTTATGCTCATGGTCGTAGAGCATGTTGATATCCATCTTATATAAAATGCATCAAATGATGTTTCTGTATTTGTTTGGGAATGTGATTTAAATTATTTTTGTTTATAATTACATTAAAATAATGCTTTTTTTTTAAAAAAAAAATTGATATTAGCAAATGAAAATAAACTATAAATATATTTTTTTAATATAGTAGAAAATAACATTATTTTTTTTAATTTTTCAAAAAAACTTTTAAAATACCATGTCTGAAGAGATTTAGACAGGAATCTGACTTTTCGGGTTTGGTTATGATGTTGAACCTTTTTTCATATATATATAAAATATTCTTTGAATGTAATAATACTAAAAATAAAATTTTAGAATAATAAAAAATATTTTAAAATAAATCTAAAACAACTCTTTAACTACATTTCAAACAGTAATCCATTGAACCAGGAGAATTTTGACGCCCCAAAGGAAAGATTGAGTTTGAGTTCTTGCTTATAATTATATTTATTTTATAATTTATAAACTTGATCAATTGTTTTTTTATATATAAATATCATAAATATTCACGAGTTGAGTTTATATTATTAACTTTTATGAGTTTATATTTAGATATAAATCTACAATAATGCTGATAGGTGTTCTGACATTCTCACATATAATAATTTTGGATTTGAGATATTTCTACATAAAATAAAAACAAAAACTTAAATGTTATAAAAACAAAAGGAGTATAGGTTTATGAACTCACATATAATAATTTTAGAATTTAAATATTTCTACATAAAATAAAACACAAAAAACTTAAGGTCAAGTTGACCGGATTTCAAAAAAATTATAACCCATCACCACTCGTGATCCATTTTTTATTCTTTTTAACCCATTATTATAAGAAAATATCTATATCATCTAACTTTTACGTGTTGAATTATATCATATAATGTAAATGTTGAGTAAGGATTGGATTTTTTAAAACCTCTAGCCATGTCATCGAGAAACAGTGGATAGCAGATAACAAAGTTTATTATTCTAAAAAACAATTCAAGAAATACTCATTGTACCTCGAGTTTTTATTATTTTCAATTGCCTGTGAAAAATCTATCATAACCTTTTCTTAAATAAAAACTATAAACCTGGTTTTACCAAACACTAGCTAAATAAAATAAAATCTTAGAAATTTAAAACCACCTCCACCTTACGAAAATCTTAACAATTACAAAATAAATAATTAAACAAAAAAATAATAATAATGGGATTTGTGTTTTATAGGAATTCGAACACAAGTTTGTGGTTTATGGTCTTATATAGCAAAATAAGTGTCTTATGGGGCTTCATCATCAAAAGCACAGATATTAGCACACAAACATAGCAAACAATAAGTAACAAGGAAGACAGAAGATGAACCAACAAAATCAAATATCATATGAACTTTTCATGTTTGCCTCGAATTACAGAGTGGTCCAAATTTCCCCAAGGAAAAGTGCAGTTCCACTAAAATACTAATCTCCAAACGCGAATCACATCCACAAGTAAACAGATTCAATTTCAGAATATAAAGTGTCATGATGACCGATTCAAGCACAAGCTTCACATTGCATGGCAGCTTTATGTACAGCTTCCTGTCACCACTGAGCAATTTGGATTCAAATAAACGTGTACATGAAGATTGTAATGTATAGTCATAGTAATATCACCAAAGACCATTAGCTATATTATACAGGAATATGTTGGCAAAATTAAAGCAGCTATAGTGAAACATGACAGCAACAGCCAACTCTGTGCACCTACTCAGTAATCAGAATTCAATACTTTTTAGTCATTGAGCCATGAAGCATAGAAATATGTTTGATGCATGGTTTGAGTGCCACAATATGAGCAAACCTGGGGATTTCGTAGGTATTCCTGTAAGCCTAATTACAGTGCAAAAAGAAAATTGACCCGTTGGAAAATTTGAACTTGAAACACTGCAGAAATAATGATAATGGGGGAAAACACTAGCATCACTTGATACCCATCTCATTGATTTGATTTGAATATGATTCACTGACATGACTAAAAAAAACTAAAGAGAAACAGTGCGCCTGAAAAGTACTTCATCTTCATCATCGCTCTTGTCTTCCTCATCCGACAGAATCTCGCACCCTGGTAGGTCTAACTTCCCACCCATACAAAATGATGGACCAAGACTCTCTGATTCAATATAATCACCTTCTAACCTCTCCTCAAATCTTTTATCACTACAATTGAGGAACCAATTCAGTGAAGACCTGATTCCCTTACTTTTAAGCATCTTGTACCTGGGCTTTATTCTAGATTCCAAGCTATAAGTAAAATATTCCGGGAATTCCACAAGCTCCTTCAATGGCCTTCCCATTTCACTCTTGAAAAAGTAATAGCTGTTCTTCATGAGTGGGGCTCTCAATGCAAGTAACTGTGGGCATTTTACAACCATCATTGCGGCATCCTCAGATGGAATTGCCCGCTCCAAAAGGAACTGAACAGGTTTCATAATCACATTTTGTTTAAGGCTAACAATTTGTGGCATTTTCTCTATCACTCTGGCAAACCTTTCAGGATCAATCTTCAGTTTCAGGTTAAAGAAATACTGCTGAGAAGAGAGCTTAGCTTTCAAAGGCAAACCCAGAATTTAGTGGATACTGTGCTACAATGGATGCGAGTGCTTCCCTCCTAATCCCAAAACTAATCAAACAATCCACATTTGGCTTAACAGTCTCCTGAAGATCATATCCAAGTACATATGGCCTTTTCTCCAACATCCGAGCCACTATCTTCTTTGGCAGACCTAATGAAACCAAATAATCAACCAACGGCTTAATCATAGTCCCCACTCTCATCCCCAAAAGGTATGGATATTGTGTTACCATTGGTCCAATATCTCTAGGACAAACACCGATACTAACTAAATACGCCACGGAAGTACTCATTGTCCCTTCAAGCTTAAACCCAAGAAGCTCCGGATACTTCTGCAAAACAAATCCAATATCCTGCCTCTCAACATCCAGCCCCCGAAGAAACTTAATAACTGGCTGCAACTCAACAACTACACTCGCATGCAACACCTGTGGATAACTCTTAACAAACTCCCCAAGTTTAGACCTACTAATACCAATCTTTTCCAAATAACCCAGCACTGGTATAATGTTTTTCCTCACACTACAACCTAACATTAAAGGGTACTCATTAATATCATCAATAGTCAATCCCATTCTCTGCAAGAACTCAATACGCTCCTTCATAACCTCAACAGTTGATGGAAGTTCTACACTTTCCAATTCATCAGGAATTATACCTAAACCCTTGAGATAATCACAAATTATAACACGATTAACAAGCTTCTCTTTTTTACCTTGAACCACACCCCAAGTAACTGAAGGCATCTCATATTCATGGAATTTAGAAGCTTGTGTTGAAAATAGGGTATAAAATTGTAAAACCCCGAGAGGGTTTTGGGGACATGGGTTTTGTTGGGTTTTGGTTATCGAAACGGGATTTTTGTAAAACGTTTGTGGGGAAATAGGGTTAGTGCATAAAGCTAGAAACTTTCTTCTTCTAAGCAATGAAAAGCTCATAGTTATTAATAAAATGGAACAGGGTTGTCCTTGAATTGCTTCTTCTAACGATTTTTGTATTGAAATGAGATGAGCGGGAAGATTACCTTACTAAAGAGAAGTTATAAGCTTTAAACTTGATTGTTGTTGGTGTGATGCTGCTGCTGCTGCTGCACTGAGAAATGAGGAGTTGTGAAGGGAGGAGGAGGAGGAGGAGAGGGAAGCCAGTCTGCCAGTGTATTCTGGGCTAAGATTTGGATTTTAGGTTTGATGGGCTTTTAGGGGAAAGTAAACGACCTTTCGTTTGAGCTTGTTGTCTTGTGAGAGTTTTGAGATGGGATGAAATAATTTGAATTTTAATAATTGCTTTATGTCGTAAAGCAGAAAAAAAAAGCTTTGAAATCAATAATGAGGTCACACAACACAAAAAAAAATGTGATTAAATAAAAAAAAAATGACATTTAAATTATAATTTTGAGAATTTATAAAAATAAAGAGCTTACAGCATATTTTATTATCAATGCCATCTTATTACACTCTTCATCTTATTCATTAAAATGTATCTAAAACAATTGATAAATGATTATTTTTAAAGAAACAAATTTTAACATTTTTTTTCTATCTATGATAAAAAATAAATTGATTTCTGATTTATTTTTATATAATTTTTAGAGATTAAACTATATTTAAAATTAAATTCTTGACACTCAAAATGATTTCAAAAATAAAAAGTCATTAATTTTTTCTAATTAAATTCAATTAAAAAAAATTTCAAATAGCCTGTTAAAGTAGGCACACCAAGCATTACATTTAATGCTTGTAATTTATAATGAAAACAAGTTATTCATTGAGACTTGATTGAAACCTATCAATACATTTTTTATAATCTTTAGTTTTATTTATATTTTTTTTAATATATCTATTTTCAATTTTTCTGTCAAATCATAAATTATATTTTGCTGCAGTTGATAATTACAAAATAATTTAAATGCCTCGTTAAGAATATAAAATAAATCACTTAAAAAAAAACAAGAATTATTTTTAGGATTCAAGTTTGGGAATACAGCAAATTCCCCAAAACCAAGTTCATCACAAAACAACAACATTAAAGTTTGGTCATTTCATACATTTGAATGAGGGCTTTTAAGTTAATTTATAATTGAATTATGATTTGCAATGCTTTTAGTCGATAATTTTATTTTAAAAATGATATGAAAAACACAAATAAACTAAAAGTTATGATTAATTAGTCTTTTATTCAAGAAAACATATGAAAATACACTGATAGGTTTTTTCTTCTATAAATTAGGGAACATTGGAAAATTACTTAATATAGTGAAAATTGATCAAAATTAGATGGCATAAATTGGAAATTAACCCAAATCTTAACAAGATGGATAAATTCAATAAATGTTGATAACATAGGCAGAATAAATTTAAAGAATAATTAAAATGTTTGTTATTTTGTCCATTCATTAGGTATGTTATGCTATGCTAACCTCGTGTCCTCCAAGCAACAGCAGACTTGTCCCAATCATTTAGTAGGTGGTCAAGTGGTAAGAATTTAGGACTAAGAGATTTGTTTTCCCAGTAATCTCATATGTAAGCCTTATGATTGCTAATATGATAGTTACTTAAAGCTTATATGATCGTTAATTTTAGGACACGCAGAATTAGTCGAGGTGCCCATAAGGTGACCCGAACATCCAAATTAATAATAATAAAAAAGAGTAGACATATATCCCTTTGCTATGGGAAGACTTTGCATCTCCGAAAATCTTGGGAATTTTCAATCTTACCTTTAATTTTTAACTTTTTCATAATAATTAAGCCTTTTTCCTTCCCAATATCATTTCTTAATAACCTAGATTGGTCTTGTGGGTAGAATCAATATCTATCTATTTTAAATTTAAACTAGTCCAAATTAAAAATAATAATTAATTAATTCGGTTAAAAATCCAGATTAATCCACTAACTTGATCAACCGAGAGATTGATCTAACAAAAACATTTTAAATTAAAATAGCATGATCGTTGAGAGTGCATTTGCTTTCTTTAATTAATTACTCTATAATTTGTTCCTCAAATTGTTTGGAACTTTTTTTATATAATTTTTTTGTAAGTTTTACAAGCCTCCAAAGCTTCTTGTTGCTTTCTACAAAATCGTGTCTTTCTAGCCTCCTAAGCTTCATTACACGGGATCATTAATGTCTGGTTATAAATGTGATTGTTGTTTTATATAGTGTTTTTTATTCGAAAATATATTAAAATAATATTTTTTATATATATATTTTAAAATTTATTTTTGATATCAACATATAAAAATAATCTAATAACATAATTTTTTTTTAAAATTTAAAATAAAAAAATCATTTTTTTTTAAATATTTTTAAAACACTGTAACAAACCATGTATATTTTTTTTGGATATCCTTGCGGAACGGGGGAACCGCATGACCCGGAAAGCGCACTTTGTGGGCCCAGGGCATGCGTAAACCTCCGGCTGTCCCAGGCTCTTACTAAGGGGACGGGTGACTCACAGAAGATGCTGCGCCCTCAGGTTTCGAACTCAAGACCTGGGAGGAGTACCCCACGCAAGTCCCACTAACACCTTGGAGTCACAAACCATGTATATCAGCAGCAGCAACCAGTCATTTTCCTCATGCACAGTACTTAATTGTGTGGCTGGCCGCAATAAAGAGAGAGACAACAATTATCCATGAAGACATAATTAAAAAGAAGTTCATTTAAGCCCCAGGGCTCACCTTCACGCTTATGGCAGGCATTCTTCAAGAGGACCCCTCGAGATATCACATCTGTGAATAGGAAGACGAACACGAACTTCTCTTCTATATATCTATATATTTTACTGTTACTCGTGAACCAGCCAATTCAATGCTCCATCTTTTTAAATGCTAGAATACTATATTTTACTGTTCACAACACATTTTCACACCAATTCTGTGTCGTGATTTGTCCACCAAGATCCGTGATTCTTCTCTTTTTGGTCAATGTTTTGTTACTATCGACCTCGCAAAACGTAAATGGTTAGGAATCATCTCACCTAAAAGTTTAAGCTGTTAGTTAAGACTTCAGAATATAATTTATATTATTCTATAATATATACACTTAAATTAAAGCTTTTTTGGCTTGAAACTTGTACAAACTCACATTACTTTGTGCTTGATTTTTATCAAATAGAATGAGGATAGTGAGATTCGAACTCGTGATCGTTGGGTTAACAAGGCTCTGATACCATGTTAAGGAAACATCTCATCTAAAAATTGAAGCTATTAGATAAGATCCCGAAATATGATTTATATTATTCTATAACATAAATGCAATGAATGAGTGTTGGTCTTCTAGATATGTAGTTTTTGAACCCTAGCTGTACGAGGAATTGGTTTTTATTTCATTTGATAAGCCACTTGCTTGGCTTGATTTGTAGAGAGGTTTCGTCATATTAATGATCTGTTGCCCTAATTCATGGCAACTATTTTGCTGAATTTTCTTCTTCGGGGCCCGTTTGGAATTAATTTGTTTGTGGGTGTTTAGGCAAGCACCAAAGCAAGTGCAGAACATTTTGCATAATACAAGAAGAAATGGGCGGTGATTTTAGTTGACTGTGCAGACACTGGACAGTAATATCAGTTGACCATCCAGATGAGAAGCTGTTTGATCATGTGTTTGAGAATTGAATGCAGGATTCAAATCTGTACTTGTAATTTTAAATATCTTCTGTTGAATGTTCGATTAAAGCTTCGATCATATGTCTCCCTGTCTGTTTTTTGATTTATTTTCATGGACTCACCAGAAACATGTGAAAACTTCATTAAGGTAGCCGTGGATCATGTGAAGTGCATCAGGTGTACTTCCATTTACATTTAAATAACCACACCCCCTTTCCCTCCAAATAATTTTTTTTTATATATATATATATGCCTTCCCAGCTTGTCAAATATCCACTCATCAACTTCTTTCTTGCAAGATTTCTTTTCCCTTTTTTAGGGTTTGAGTATTCCTCGATCAAGTTAGTTTCTCGAAAGGAAAGCAATGAAGTTCTTAGTTGGAGCCCACAAATCTTTGCTTCTCATGCTTATTTTTATGGTTTTCATGGTTGGTAAAAGCCTCAGGCCTCATCATTGTAAGTTGCACCTTAATTAATATTCGACCATTTGTTTTCTCGATCTTATTTTCGCTTCCAAAATGTTATCATCATAGGATATATAGGAACATCTTTCTCAAAAAAACCATAAAGTTACTGCAAGTATAATATTTCTACATTTATTCTCAACTATTTTGGCAGATACCAAGTCCAGCTACAGCAAAGAAGGTGCTTCAAATGGCGATGAAGCTCATGACTTCCCCAAGGTTCGGTTTCTAGATATTTTTAGGGTTAAATCGCATGAATTTGCAACGGACTTTCCGTTACAAATTCATTTGCAACGGATAGTCGCAGAATTGCAACAGAACACATCCGTTGCTAATAAATATTAGCAACAAATTCCTTTAGTGTTTGCAACGGATCCGTGCGTCGCAAACACCCCTCTTTTCTTGTAGTGAAGGGCATTAACTTGTATTAATCTGTAGGAAGCTGCAAGAGAAGAGGCAGGAATGGAGGTATATCCGACAGGATCGAGCTTGCCAGACTGCTCCCATGCCTGCGGACCATGCACTCCATGCAAGAGGGTGATGGTGAGCTTCAAGTGCTCCGTTGCAGAATCCTGTCCTATCGTTTACAGGTGCATGTGTAATGGGAAATACTACCATGTTCCCTCAGCCTGATGAAGGACAATGCTGCTGCAGTAGTAGTAATCTCTAGTACGTAGGTCTGGTTTACGATCAGCTTGGATCGATGTTGTTATTTAATTTGTTTTTGCGTAAATTAAGTAGTATTGGCCCTCATTAATCATGCCATGAAGCTATTTATGAGCATTTCAAAAGGGAGTTGGAAAAAAACTAGGAGGAGAAAGATGTGTAAATAGTGGAATCATGAGCTTTTGCTAGCTTGAATGGTAGAATGTTTCAGATTTGATTTTTTTACGTGTTTTCTCCTCAACAATAGACTGGAATTGTGTTTTTGGCTACTCCTCTCTATATTATGTTTTCCTTTGTATGCATATTATGCAACTTGAATTTATAATTGTTATGATGACAACCGAAAAATTTCCCAATGCAGCAACAACATACCTTCAAACTTTTTGATTTATGATTACTAGTAGTCGTAAATAAAGTACACAAAGTTATTATTTATAGGTAGATTAGAAATCTTTGATAGGAGTAGAAAATTAGACAATTGATTCATATGATTATGAGTTTGAAT
The DNA here is from genome assembly GCA_029204005.1 of Salix udensis. Lineage (NCBI taxonomy): Eukaryota > Viridiplantae > Streptophyta > Magnoliopsida > Malpighiales > Salicaceae > Salix > Salix udensis. The sequence continues at coordinate 3,087,180 of CM055031.1, forward strand.
AGACAAGAATATAAAACCGCGTCGAGCATCATCATCATCTGCATTTATATTATTGTGGGTTTTCAGCCTCTTCCATTTGAATTGGGGCACTCCAGAATGGCATTGAAGGCAACACCCTGCTCTGAAAAATTCTGTTCATCAGACAATAATTATTAACTCTAACAGAACAACCTTCATTTCTACACTTTTTTACTTGTTAAGAACAGTTCAGTCCTGGCCAGATAATTTTGGTTTGATGTGGTTCTAACATTTTACAAGTACTTCTCTCACATAAAGGCATAAGCTTCCAACCCTCTTGATTCACTGATAGTTCAACAAACTGTTCTCGTGCAATCTAATGAGATAGAAATGTAATGAATCTTGTGTCAAGAAACTGTTTCAACTAAAAATTTAAGTTGTTAGCTGAGAGCTTTTACATGAGATCTAGAATATGATTTATATTATTTTCTAGCACACCCATTTCAAATGAAAACTCTCTTTGCTTGAAACTTGCACAAATCTATATTACCTTGTGTTTGATTTTTATCAAATAAAATGGAGATGGTGAAGATTCAAACTCGTGACCTCTGGATCAATAAGACTCTAATACTATATCATGGAATCATCTCATCTAAAAGCTTAAACTTTCAGATGAAATCCTAGAATACAATTTATATTATTCTCTAATACTGTCAACAATGTCTGAAACAATAGAAAATGAGATTACTAGCAATGAGAAAAGGATGAAGGTGGAAGAAGCAGAGGCCATGATGAAGAGAGTAGAGCTTCTATAGTCTGATATGGTATTTGTGATATTGTTGGATGATGTTCTTGGTTCTGAAAGATTTTTCATAGATGTTCTTGGGAGGACACTTGGATAAAAACAATTGAATGGATGAGCATTACAATGCCATTGTTGTTGTAGTTTGATATGCTGATTGTTAAATGTCAAGAAAATAGATTTAAAAAAAGATTTTCCATTTTGATGCCGGCACACTTTGCTGCTGTAGCCTGCAGGGAATCAACAAGGAAAAAAAAACTTATTTTTATTTATTTGATATAATTACATGTGTTTTTATAAGTATATGGTCAGAAAACAAATCAAGCTATATTTTAAATTTAATCCAATCGAAGAGAAAATGAAGTATTACATCACATCAAACGTATGTAATTAAGAATTTTGAATAATTAAAAATTATAATTATTTGATTATATTCCTATTTTTTAATGGGTTAATTATAATCATATACTCTATCAATAAAATTTCTTCTTCTCTATCACAATTTAGTGCTTGTTTGACAGTGTGATTGAAATTGTTTTTTATAATATTTTTTTGTTAAGAAATGCATCAAAATTATGTTTATATTTTATTTTTAAAAAATTATTTTTAATATCAGCACATCAAACTGATCCAAAAACACCATTTTTTTAATTTAAAATAATTTTTTTAAAAAAAAATCTAAAAAATACTTTTGAAATACAATATTAAACACCCTTTAATGATAAATCTCTAGCATTTATTTTCAGCTCATATATTGACAAATATAAATAAATCTCATTATATTTACAAGCACATGCTTCTAGGAGAGAGAGAGAGAGTTATATTACCCTACTGGCAAAGTTAATGAAGCATTTGTTTTTAATTTTTTCTCCCTTTTTTTTATTTCATACTTCTATTAATTCAATTTCATCCTTCATTTTTTTAAGCATTTGATTGGGTTATCTTTGAAGCACTATATTTTAATTCGAATTAGACAAAGAATTATGTTAAGAGTTTATTGTCAATTACTTTTATCATCAAGTTTTATTTACTGATCAATTAGATTGTTTTTTTTTAACAAAACAAGTTAAATGGTTCTGATTGAAAAATTTAAATCTAGATTAGACATGAAATTGGATTAAGATGTTTTTCATGTTAAATTTATAAAAAAAAATTAATTTCATCCTTATAATTTTTTTATTGGCCAATCAAATTATTTTTAGATAAATCAAAGTGACTAAATTATATCGGATCAAGTTCTAAATTAAACAATGAATTATATCATATAGTTAGTTTATCATCTAGATTCGTGTGTGTGTGAGAGAGAGATTGTTGAACATAAAAGAGGAAAAATGAAGAATCGATTCCATAGATAAACAAAAAGAAAAGAAGGCCTATACTGGGCCAACCACTTGGACAGGCAATCCAGATTTTATAGTGGGCTTATCTGTACGAGGCCTGCTCCTTCACCCTCCTTGGGATTCTCCAAGGAATCCCAAAATATCAAATTAGTTTTTTTATATTTTTTGATCATTTTAATGTGTTGATGTTAAATATAGAATATTTTAATATATTTTTAAATAAAATAAAAAAACACCATAAATTATAATGATATGAAAAGTGACAAGTGCGATAAATTCGCGGGTCTTGGTTGAAACGTCATGCCTTGTGTAATTTCCCGACAGCAAACTATGCCTATTATTAATTAACAAAATTAATTGTGTAATTTTGCACATTTTTCGTTTTGTATTTTTCATTCTATTTTATTATTTATAATAACTACTAGAAAATTAAAAAATTTTAGTGAAATACAAAATATTTCAATAAATAAATAAATTGGTTAGTGCATACTAGCACCCACAACCTTAGAGTAGCGCCTCCCATCAACCAAGAAATAGATTTTCCGGCGGCCTTTGAATCCTGCCGTCATGCTCTTATGACACATATCAGTTGAGCAATGCCTAGCCCATATCTTAATTAGTCTTTTGCTATATGACAAAAAGGATAAAAAAGTAAACATAAATCATTTAGTGATTTTAAATTATGATTACAAAAATTCCAAATATGTTCAACATTGATTGTTGCATGAACTGAACGTCTATTTTTAATTAAAGGCCTGTTTGTTTCTGCGATACAACCGCTGTTTGTTCAAATTCATTTTTTTTCATTTTAAATGAATTTTTTTAGTGTTTTTAAATTATTTTGATGTGCTGATGTCAAAAAATATTTTAAAAAAAATATCATTTTGATGTATTTCTAAATGAAAAGTACTTTCAAAACCAACCGCAACCGTCCTCCCAAACATGCCCTAAGATTGAAAAAATACAGTATCAATAATCTTATAATTATGGCTAATTGATGATTTTTTTCCTAACTGAGTCACGAATCATTTGTTTGCGCTCCATCATGATGAATTTTTTTTTATCTTGTTCCAATATATATAATTTATTGTTTTGTATTTTGATCGAAAAAACTTTGATGGAGGACAAATTCCCAAGTTGACAATTAAATAATAAAAATAATAATTAATTCTCAAGCTGATATTAAAGACTAGAAATTAGTGAAAGATTGCAAAGAAAATGAGCTTATCCTTATCGACATCTGGAAACTAACAATTTGATATCCAAAATTCAATTATTGAGGACGAATTTCCAAGTCGGCAATCAAATTATTATCAAGTTGTGCAATCACATATAAAAATATTTCAAAATCACAAAAAAGAAACGACAGATCATATCCCTAGAAAACGACATGTATTCAATATGAAACTCAATCATTTGCTTTTAGCCACTACAAATCGTAATCTGCCGCACAATATATTATATCTTATAGAGATCTTTGCCTACTATTTCTCTTCATCAGGTTTAAGTATTACTATTTCTCGACATCGTTCTTGTCTTCATCGTACAATGTTATGTAAGGCTAGAAATCCTAAATTTTGAATTACAATTTAATAGATATTTCTTATTTAAAAATATATTTAACTAATATATTTTTATTTTTTAAAATTGATTATTTTAAAAATATACATTGCCAATTTGAACATAATCACTTGGCCCATCTTTCATTGAGAGGAGCCAATTTTGATACGTGGGTGCCAAGTTCAAACTTGTTTTCCCCCATGTATTATTAAAACTTATTGAATTGATTTTACCAATAATCAAGTATTTATGAATTAGACTGTATAGTTAATTCACTATAAAAGTATTCAATTAAATAGTTGAATTTGAGTCCCATTCGACGGGCAACAAATAACTCATCCTTATTTTTTTTATATTATTTTATATTTTATAATTATTTTATGTGTGATAGGTTATCTAATAAAAAATATAATTTATTTTTAAAAAATAATAATTGAAAAACTAATTTTGAAGAGAAATCGTAACAATAAAACTAATTGGAACTCATCACAATAAAAAAAAATTTGATTGTCGAATCAGGAAAGAAGAAGCAAAATCAACAAAAATGAAATTTCACTGTTTCTTTTTATTTTTTTGGTGAGGTTGTTTTTTGAGATTTTAGTGAAAATCACTATGGAAAGACAATTATTGCTTTACGTTTATTACACGGACCCGCCCGTCAATGGTCTACTCTCTCCTCCAATCACAGCATGCCAAATCATCCTTCGCAACAGGTTCCCAACACTCCACGGAATAAGGAGTAGTTTAGTGATTGGCTGACATCTACAATTACTCTTATACCCTCATTCTGCCACGCGGCGACCACGCAGAGCAACAACTTTAATCAATGAAGTCCGAACCAAATTGCTGACCCTATAGGTTGTGTCCACGTTAAGACCCAAGATACTTACATGTGGCATTAGAAATTTCCGAGAAAAGATCTCGTACGTGTCATAATGCTAGTGGTTGCTACAATGACAACAAAAATAATAAAATAAATCTGTGTTTACAAATTACAAATACAAATACAAATATAAAATAAATTTGTATCTAAAAATAAATTTAAAGTGAAATATAAAAAATATATATTTATTGTCTTCGTTGACCAATATTTTTTTATGTTAAATTCATGGAAAGGAAAGGAGTCAAAGGAATTTTTTAATTGTTTTTTTTTTAAATGTTGGTAATAAAAAACTCTTAAAATGCTTCTAATTTATGTCCATGTTATAAACGACAAAGCCGTCTTTATGTTTTTGGACCCAAGACATTTGGATATATATGTGTGTGTATTAATTTATTGGACTCTTGCATTTATGCCCATGCTGTTTGTTTTTGTCAAAAGTATAAATTTTTTCTATTATAATTGAGAATTAACTTATAAAGTAATTATAAGACTAATTTAGTTAAAAATAGAAGCTATTTTATTTTCTATTTTACACAATTTTTATATCTGAAAATTAGCAGTTATATTGTAACGGTCATAAATTAACGACCATAAATTAACCGCCATATTTTAACAGTTTTATTTATATATTTACATGACTTATTCATCCTTTGTATTTTATTCATGTCAATTTTGGTCCTCAAAGTTATAACTATAAAATATATTACTACCACTAGTTTACTGGTCAACGAGTAATGATGAAGTAACCATGTGGTTGATAAAGCTGATATATTAATTTTTTTTAAAAATAGATTGAATCCATGACCTCATGTCCTTAACTTTGAAATAATTAGTAAATTATTACTACTAGGCGTTAGCATCCATCCATTTACTCCACCGACAATTTTAAGTTTTTTTTTATTAAATTTGTCACATATTTGTTGTCCTTTTCATGAAAATAAAATAATTGCCAAGAGTTATTATGATGGCTAAATGATTAACAAAAATCTCAACAAATATTTTATTATATAATATAAAATAGACTATTTTATCTTAACTTAATGAAAAATATTGATTTTTTTAATTAGGATTTCACTAGAATGTTTTGGTTATTTGCTAATAATCATTTTATATTTCTAATTAATATTTTCCCTTCGTGTTCGGTAAGAGAATTTATTGTAAGAACTTAAAAATTACAATATAAAATAAAACAAGGAATAATTTTATACATTTAGATGACAATCATATACTTTTAAGTTTCAACTAAACCAAGTTTAGTGTGTTCATAACATTTTGCTTTGAATCCCATAACATCGACATATTTTTTTGAGTCTATGTGCATTAAATCCATGATGAATTTGTATTTTTAAGAAATATTTAGGATAAAGGAAAGAATATAATTTAATCATTTTTCTATTCCACAAGTTGGAGTTCTCCATTTTTGTGAAGAAATTCTTTATCTTTTTTGTTGGATTAAGGATGTATAATTTATATAAAAAACTTAATAATAAAACACTAAGTTTCTCAAATAGGATTTCACTAATTTATGCCTTTTGGTTATTTTCTTTGAATCATTTTGCATTCCTAATTAATATTCCCTTTCTTATTATGTAAAATAGTTTATTATAAAAACTTAAAATATAAAATAGAACAAGAAATAAATTATGTTAGCTCTTATGTTACAAGGAAATCAAGTTTCATATTTTAAGAACATCTATCATTGAATCCCAATTAAAGTAAGTTACTCTAATTTATAAAAGAAACAAATGAAGGCATGACATATATATATATATATATATAATTTTTAATCTTAATTATTAAATTCAATCCGGTGTAGTTGAAAAGGGTTATTTTTATTTTAAAAATTAAAATAATATTATTTTGATTTTTTTCTCAAGAAAACGATCAACAAATCAGCCTAATTATTTTAAGTAGCATCTATATTTCAATTACAATTTGCAAACATCAATGTCATGCTACTTTAAAATGTTTGATATTGTGATAGTGATTGTTTTCTAAAATGTTATTTATTTAGTTATATATTGAAATATTTTTTTCTTCTAATCCTCACATATGTTATAACATCTAAAAAAACTCGTAAAATATATTTTAAAAGACTTAATTTTATGGATAAACATTGAGACTTTTTGGAATCACGAAGAATAAGTATTTAAGAAAATAAACTATACACACTAAAAGAATGTCTCTAAAAGGGAGAAAAGAATTTGAAGAAGGCTTGGACTTACAAGGAAATCACAATGAGGTGTTCTATCTATTTTTTTTCATTAAAAGAATGTCTCTGCAGTTTATTAGATTTTCATAGGAATATCACAATCAAGTCACTAGTTTATTTTTCTTTTATTAGATTCTCATTCTAATCTTTTCATGGGTTTAAATGACATAATTGTTAAGTGACTATTATGAGAAAATCTAAATCGTGTTAATTATTCATGTTAGTTCTAAACATAGTTCATTATGGATTGTAACAGTGTAAATATTGTTATGTCCTTCATTCCATAAATATTAATTCTTTGGTTGAGAGGTGTTTATGTCTTTTTTATTATATTTTGAACACTAAAACTACGGGTTTCCCCTAAGTTCAGACAAAAAACCGTTACTGGTCAAGGGCATTTTAGATATTTTTAGTTTTCTAATGAACAATTAAATAACTCTTTTATCCTTGAATGAGACAAAAAATAAGAGCTGTCGGCAAGAGTATTGTTGGTTTTTTCATTTTTTTTATGAATGGTGAAATCACTAATTTGCCCTAGTAAAAGACAAATGTAAAGAGTAGACCTCGAGGTATTTTGATATTTGCATATGCATTTTTTTTTGTCATTAGGACGAGTCTAGGGATGTTTTGGTCATTTCATATTTTTTTTTTGAGAAATTTGCTGGTGTGTTTGCCTGACGTGCCAATAGTTTTTTTTTTGTTCGTGTCATACAGGTGGCACATGAAACGTCATGTAATAACTAAAAATATTTAACCATCATCTCATTGGGAGCGCCATCATGACCTCTTCACCATGGCGGAGCATGTGTGGGTTCATGGTGGTCAATTGAGTTTTTTTTTTTCATTTTCTCTCTCCTAAAACCAAAAATGCATACATGTCCTCTTAGGTTATGATTTGTGCATTTTAGTCCTTGATCTTTTGATTTCTTTTTTTGTTAGGTTTTCTCTATAGAACTTTTGGTTTGTTTTAATTTTGTCATGTATTTGAAAATGATCATATATTTTTTTTTTCATTTCAGTCCTTATTCTTTTAATTTTTGTTTTTGCTTTTAATTCTTTTAATCCTTCTAACACAATCCTTATTTTTTTTGTTTATAAATATGTGTCTATACTCATAGTTTTGGTTTTTTTTAGGTTTTATTTTAATATATATTGATGATAATTTTAAAATTGATATTTCTTCTTTTCCCCATTGTTCTTTGTTTTTTTATTTATTCTTCAACTCAAATGATATTTTGTGTGTTGACAATATTTATTTTGGGTTTGTCATTTTTTTGTTAAAGTTTTTGGGGTTTTTATTTTATTGTTTGGAATAATTTAATGATTTTCATTGTTTAGAAAATAATAACAATAATTTCATTGTATTTGTTTTTTGCTTTTTTGTTAAATTTTTTAATTTTATTCTTCAGTATAATTTAATATTTTATTATTATTATTTAAGCAGTTGTAATAATAATAATAATAATAATAATAATAATAATAATAATAATAATAATAATAACAACAACAACAATAACTTTAGCTTTTATAATTATGATAATAATAGTGACATTACTAATAATGTTATAGTGCTTATGATATCAACAATAATAATTTATTACAATAGTTATAGTGCTCATGATATTAGTAATTGTAGTTGTGATGATGATAATAACAATAACTCATAAAATAATATTAAAAATATCAATAATAAAAAAAAATTATAGTAATAATATTAATAATGATAATAATAATGATATTAATAACAACAATGATGTTAGTAATCATAATAATGGTTATAATCGTGATGACAATAACACTAATACTTAAATATTGCACTAATAATAATGATAACGATGATAATAAAAATAAAAATAATGGTGATATAGTTATAGTTGTGATGATAATAACTGTAGCGATGATTTATCAATAATAGTTATTATGATAATGATGACGATGATAATAACAATAGTAATTATAACAATGATAGTAATGCCAATAATAATTAGAATATTAATTATTTACAATAACGTTAATAATGATAATTTAACAATCAATAATAATTGAAATAATTCATCATTTGATATTATGTTTGTTGAGAATTGAGTTTTGTGTATTTTCTATGTATAATATTTTAAATCTATTTAAAATAATCTTATTTTCAGATTTATTGAAATAATTCACCGTTGTATTTACATTTAAAGTTATTTTCTTAATTCAATTTCTTTAAATTTCAAAACGGAAAAGTGTGTAGGCGCTGGTTCTTTTAATTTGAAAGATGCAAAAACACCTATTTAAAAATAAAATATAAAAACAAGAAAGAAATAAAAAGAATTCACAGAGGCATAAAAGCAAAATAATATTTAATACCATTAATAATCCATCCTGTTTCCTACAAGATGAAGGATATTTAGCACTATTTGACACTTTATTTTAAAAATATTTTTAAAAAAATTAAAAAGTTTTTATTTTTATTTTTTATTATTTATAAATTATTTTCATGATATTAAAAATATATATATTTTTTAAAATAAAAATAACATATTTAATATATATCCTAAATCAAACAATCACGTTAACGGGGTTAGCCGTAGCCGTAATTTTGCAGACAAAATCTAACAAAAAAATAATGTAATAAAAAATTTGACAATATACAACTCACCACCGAGTGGACCCGCTCTAAAATACCTTTCTTCTATTTTCTCTTCTGCTTCCTCCTTTCTCCTTCTTCATTCTTCCCTCTCGTGACCCTTTCGTGTACTTCACAAAATTCTTCCCTTTCTTCTCTACACGGATAAACATACTCCTTTTGCCTTTGAACATTGCTGGAGTTTAGAATTTTGCTAATAAAGATTCAAACTTGATGAGTAAAACAACAGCAAGAACCATATCATTGTTCCCTTTTGGTTTCTTTAACAGTAAGTCATGTTCTTTACTTTCTTTATTTAATTCTTCTTCTTTTCTTTTCTTTTCTTTTTTGGTTCAGTTTTGACTGGTTTAAGAGCTTAAAAAAATGGTAACTTGTTCTGAAATCTTTATATTTTAATGGAAATTGTCTCTAGAAGATATTATTTAGCTGCCATTTTGGGTTTTGAGTGCTGATTTGGAGATTTTATCCGATTTGTGGATCAAATTTTGACTTTTTAACTCCTGTGGGGCTCTTTTTGTTTTTTAATCTGGCATTCAAACTTGCTGTATTTTCCTTAGCCTTTGTTGATCAGTTTTCTTGGTAGTGTTTGCGGATTTCAAGATTTCGGGTGGTGATCTTGATTTCTTGAGAGAACTGTTCTTCAGTGTGTGCATGTATGATGTTTGAATCTTTATCTCCTCATTTCAATTTTGTACTCATTTCTGAGCGTTTATGTATGATGTTTGGATTTTTATCTTCTCATTTCAATTTTGTACTCATTTCTGATTAAGTTTCTGTTTTTGAAGTTACAGTAATAATCCTTATTTTTGTTAATGACGTGTACTTTCGTTTCTGGGGAACTTCATTTGAATCTTGGTTTTATCATACTGCTGGTGCAGAACTCTTTTTTTTAAATAATATATTTTCGAATGTTCGTCTACAATCTTTAGCAATAGTAGAGAAAATATCTCGCAGTAAGAACTTAACTCCCCCCTCCCATGACCCTGCTGACGACTTCGAGTCTTTGCACCCTGTTGTATGAAACCTTTTGGTTCATGTTATATCAGAAGTTTTTTCACAACTTTGAAATCTGATGAAGTAACTCATTATTTTTGAGGTTTTATGAATGTTTTGGTTCATGATATATTGTTGGTTTTTGGTTAAAGAAGAGGGAGCATCGTTTATTTTTTTCTTTCCATTTTTTAAAATTAATTTATGTTTTTGGTTGATCTACTGCTTGAATATGCCGAAAGTGTCTTATATATCAGGAAATTAATTATTATGAATGAGTTGATATTTTTGATTGAACCAAACAGGTGATCGAGGTTGTACATCATTTTGAAATAGACTAAGCCGCTTTACTGTTTTTGGATTTTGATATGTAGCATGTGTCATTATTGTGGTGCTGATCAGGCAAAGTTGAAGGATGAAAAGCAGAAACTAGAGAATGGAGATTCTTTAAAACTAAATGGTGAAGAGCCCAATTTGGTCTTGCCAATTTTGTCAGGAAAAGCAGGAACCAGAATCGATGAACCATGATGGTTTGAGTCATTCTATGTCACTAATGTTCAGTCCATCAACTTCGTTGTCTATCAGTGATAGATCTATCTCAAGCTGCAGTAAATTTCTGCCTCTCCTTGTTACTCATCTTATTTATTTTTGTGATATACTGACATCTTGTTGTATATTTCTTATGTTTTATTTTTGGTTATTTGTTTGCTTAGGTGATATTTCTGTGGATGTAAACTTGCATGGCCGGTATTATCACACCTCTGAAATGTAGTGCAGTTAGATATTACTCTTTGATTGTTTATTAACGATGATTTGTGTTCCGGCATTTGTTAGGGCTCATCAAGAGGAAGGAACAGTACACAGTGCCCAGAAGGATCTAGGTTATGGGATGAATGACCGACAACACAACACAAGATTGGAAGCTCCTGTAAATAGAGTTGATGGATTACATAAAGTGATGGAAAAGGATAGCCATAATGGTAGTGATAGAGACACAGTGAGAGATATAGAAATTATGGAACTTATTCATGATCAAGAATCAAAAGGAAACTCTTCTGAGAACAGTGTTGGATCTTCAAATGAAGGAAGTGATATTTCTCAAATCAGTGACAACGAAGTAGATGCGCGGGTTTGGGAGCCTCCTGAAGCAGAAGATCCAGAGGATGATTTGGACGGTGGTGTGGCTTTTATTGATGATGATGATGAGTGTGGTGATGGCACAAAATGGGGTAAATCAAGTTCTTTGAGGGGTGGAGGCAGTGGAAGCTTCAAGTTCAAAGAAGAAAAGCAAAAGGCAATGGAAGAAGTGGTCAATGGAAAATTCAAGGGCATCGTGAGTCAGCTTCTTAAAACAGCAGGTGTTGGCTTTGTGGTGAGAGGTGGTGAAAGTTGGCTGGATATTGTTACATCTTTATCATGGGAAGCTGCTTCATTTTTGAAGCCTGAAGCAGTGGATGGGAAAGCAATGGATCTAGATGTCTATGTGAAAGTAAAATGCATCGCAACTGGTTCTCGTAGTGAAAGGTGATTGCATTATACCATGAAAGGATGTCTGGTATGTTGTATAGCATTTTAGCTTTAAATTTTTTGTTTCTAGCTAAAAAACAGGATTTTGGCTGTATTTTCTTGCAGTCAGGTTGTGGCAGGCTTGGTCTTTAAAAAGCATGCTGCTCACAAGCACATGCCCACTAAGTACAAGAACCCACGGTTGTTACTGATCCGAGGTGTGCTTGGTCATTCATCAAGTGTATTGTCATCGTTTAAATCAATGGAGCAGGTATTTGATCCGGATTTCTCAAGTCTTGTTATCACATATTTGTGCTCTTATTTGTTTTGATCATTTTCTCAAAAACAGGAAAAGGATAATCTGAAGTCTCTCGTTGAGACCATAGAAATGTGCCATCCAAATGTAGTTTTAGTAGAAAAATCTGTTTCTCGTGATGTCCAAGAGTCCATCCTAGCTAAAGGAATGACATTGATCTATGACATGAAGCTCCATCGTCTAAAAAGGGTTGCACATTGTACTGGTTCACCAATTTTATCATCTGATGCTTTGATTAATCAGAAGTTAAAGCAATGTGACTCTTTTCATATTGAGAGATTTGTGGAGGAACATGCAGGGGTAGGCGAAGGAGGAAAGAAGCCAAGTAAGACATTGATGTTCATTGAGGGCTGTCCGACACATTTGGGTTGTACAGTGAGTCTATAAACCCTTGAATTGTTTTTTCCTAGTTCTCTGCTGTGGAGTGTGCACTCATCCATCACTTTTTTAGTACAAGAGTTCTATGCACAAGTGAACACTTGGTTGCTCACTCTTTCCCCCCTCTATCTGACATAAGAACAAGTTATTTGAGTTTAGTTTCTTGCATGACATTTATGTGTAAATTGGCGATGCATTATTAAAATTTGGAAGAGCAATAGCTGCATAATACCTTAAAAGAATCACATTTTTCTAGTTGAACGCTTTCTTTGCCGTAGAAAGAGACGGTTGTCTCTACATGTGTATTGTTTTATTTAGCTAACTAATCAAATGCTATATTGCCTTCTATCCTAGATGATGAATGTGTCATACTTCTCTTCTGTGTTAGAAGAGGCTGCTGAAAATTTGACCATACCACTCATTTTGTCTCTCAATTTCTTATGGGAACATTTTCTGTGCCTTCTTTCAATGCAACGCTCTTCTTTAATTATACATACAATTGATTGTGTGCAGATTTTGTTGAAAGGAAGTCATAGTGATGAGTTGAAGAGGGTTAAATATGTGGTCCATTTTGCGGTAGTCATTGCATATCACTTAATTCTGGAGACTTCGTTTCTTGTTGATTGGAAGACAATGTTTTCTTCCGCAATATTTGCTGGAGCAGCCAACAACTCATCAAGAGATCTGCAGTCTTCTGTTTTAGGGAATAGTATTCCTAGTGTTGAGGAGTCTACAACTGATACTGGCTCATCTACCATTGATATTCCCATTTCTAATGGATTTCATGAAGATAGTCCCCACAATATAAATATAGGATTAGAGGGATATAATCCTTCCATTCTTTCTGATTTTTCCACCCTTTCAGCCTGTCTGAAGAAAGTTGTAGGGGACAACTTACCTCTTGTCTCCTCTTCTCCTTATCAGTCTTTACCTGATTGCTTTGGCTTCAATGGAAAAGAAATTATTGGTCAAATCATGGAAGATGTTCCTCTTTTAAAAACCATGGAAGCTTCTGACCTCTTTGATATGGAAGGTAACAAAGATTCTAACAAAGAGAAGCCTGTTGATGGGCATCCCCAGTCTTTGTCTCATTACTCTGAAGCCTCTCTGGACAGAGGAAAAAATGTCAATGCAGCGTTGGCTTCTCAGAGTATTTTGGTTTTGATGTCTAGACGGAATGCCTTAAGAGGGACTATATGTGAGCAAAGCCATTTTTCTCATATAATGTTCTACAAGAATTTTGATGTTCCCCTCGGAAAGTTTCTTCGGGATAATTTACTCAATCAGGTTATTTCAAATCTCATTTATAAGGGAATATGATATTTTCTGTAGTTATCGCCTGGATGTAGTTCTAGATTGGCTATAGCGTTGGGAATTAAATATTTCTTATTAAAGGAATTGATGATCTTTTTAGAAATATGTTTATGCTTTTGCTTCACTAAGTATCCACCATGTCCACAACACGGGAGAATATATTTGGCTCCTTGACCGTTTTCTAGATTTAGATTGTAATGAGTTAAAGTTTGCATTGATAGAAACCGTTGCATTGCAGAGAAGCCAGTGCAACACTTGTGGTGAATTGCCGAAAGCTCATTTTTACTACTATGCTCATCATAACGAGCAACTTACCATACAAGCTAAAAAGCTTGTGAAGATTTTGCCTGGAGAAGCAGAAGGAAAACTTTGGATGTGGATTCGTTGTGGTAAATGTAAACATGAAAGCAAATTCCCAAAATCTACTAAACGAGTCATGATTTCAACTGCTGCAAGTAGCCTTTCTTTTGGAAAATTCTTGGAGCTGAGCTTTTCTCACCAATTTTCATCTGGAAGCTTATTTAGCTGTGGTCATTCTCTGGAGAGAGACTTCCTCTACTTCTTTGGGTATGAAATATTAAATCAGGGCCTTTATATATTGATGAATTTGTTATATTGAGTAAGGTTGTGCAAATAATGTCTTTATGCTCATGAACTAGTGATAAAAAGTGTCCATAGAGGAATTTCCTGCCATGGGATGTCATAGGTACACACATTTTTTATACTAGGTACCGATTTGAATTTCTTTTTCCCCAATGAGAGGATGGATGCTCTAGGTTCTTTCCAGAATATTTGGTCAAACTTTTGCTGCATGGCACCATATTTGGGAACTGTGATGTAGATAAGTTAATTAACTTGTGTCTGCATTTCTATTCTCCACATATGTGCATTGTGTAAACTCTGAAATCTTGATCTTTACTTTTTGTGCATTGTCATTTATGCATTTTGCAGATTGGGTCCTTTGGCAGCAATGTTTAAATACTCTCCATTGACTACCTATACCATGTCTCTCCCACCTCAGAAGCTGGAATTCCATCTTACAATTAGGCCTGATGGCCTCAAGAAAGAATTTCATGATGTACGTGTCTCCATGCAGAATTCTTGAATTCTAATATAACATCTACAAATCTATATTAGGATAGTTATTAACTGTACATAAATAAATATTATTACTAGATCCTAGTGTATAGAAACAAATATTCCTTTTGTTTTTACTCCCTACAAATGTGCTTCAAATTTGCCTTAATTATTTTAGAATCTTCAACATTCAACACTTCCCCTTAAGCTGGATGGAAGAGATCTTTCATTCCTAGCTTGTCCAATTCATTCTTGAATGCAAGATTCTAAACTCATATAGTAAGTTGTTCCCCTGTATGCACATAAAGAATGCATATCAATCCACTTTCTAATTTTTTTTTGATGAAGTGTCTGTCTACCTTCACATGTTTTGTTCTATCATGTTGTATTGGATTGTGTGCTATTGAAATGGAAGACTTGTTATCACAATACAAACTTCATTAGTTCTTCCCACTTGATTCTTAAATCTTCTAGGATAATCTTCACCCATAATAACTCATAAATTCCAAGTGTCATTGATCGAAATTCTACTTCTGCACTTGATCTTGAAACAACATTTTATTTTTTGCCTCTTCATGTCACAAGATTTCCTCCTAGCAGAGTACAATGTCCTGATGTTGATCTTCTATCTGTTAAAGCACCGACATAATTTGCATCTGTATAACATTCTAGTTTCAGTTTCCTATTTTTTTTATACAAAAATCCTTTTCCAGGGGTAGTCTTCAAGTATTTGAGGAGTCTATATATACTGCCTAAAGATATGAATCTTTTGGGCTGTGCATAAATTGACTCACCACACATGACATAAACAATGTCTGGTCGAGTGTGAGCTAAGTAGATCAACTTACCAACTAACCTTTGGTATTGGCCCTTGTCAGTTGTGGCTCATTCCCTATCATCATCAAGTCTATGCTTTAGATCAATAGGTGTCTCACATAGTTTGTAGTCCACCATTTTTGTTTCTTTTAGAAGGTCAAGAATATACTTCTGTTGAGAGATAAAAATCTCTTTTTCTAAATGGGCCACTTTTATGCCAAGAAAATATTTCAACTTTCTCAATTCTTTGATTTCAAATTTTGCATGAAAGTCTCTTTTTCAATTTATCTCTTTCCATAAAGTCATCTCCTATTGTTATAGTCATCAACATAAACAATCAGGATAGTCACTTCCCTTGAATTGGATTGTTTGATGAACAAAGTTAGATCTCCTTGGCTTTGTCAATATCCCATAAGAATCATGAGTTTAATGAATCTTTCAAACCATGCTCTAGGAGACCGTTTCAAACCGTGGAGTGCCTTCTTTAGTATGCGGACTTGATTAGACAGTAAGGAGTGACTGAATCCTGATGGTAGATCCATATAAACCTCTTCTTCCAATTCTCTATGTAAAAAAGCATTTTTAACATCATATTGCCGTATATGTCATCCAAGATTAACATATAAAAAAAACAGAATTCGTATGGTGTTATCTTAGCAATTGGAGCAAATGTCTCTTGATAGTCTATCCCAAATGTTTGTGTAAATCTCTTTGCAACTAGCCTGACTTTATACCTTTCTAGGCTGCCATCAGTTTTATATTTCAGGGCATAAACCCTCTTACTGACAAAATATGACAAAATATTATCAGAAATCCCTGTGTCCAGGCCATGAGTTCTGTCTTTAATATATAGAGATTTACAAGAAAGCTATACATAGAAAACCATTAAATTCTTGCCTCATTCTAGCCCTATCTATGAAAACTATAAGCTGTTGGAAATAATGTCTATACAAAGAAATGTAGTAATAAGGAAACAATTTGGAAAAGAGAAAACAATTTGGAAAAGCTGTAACGGACAACAAGCTGTCCGTTGATAGCCCCCCTCAAATTGATGCAGGATGACCAACCAGCATCAATTTGCTACTTAGGAAGCAATGTCGATGACAAGTGAGCGCTTTGGTGAAAATATCAACAATTTGCAGATTAATGGAAATATGAGGAAGAGTGATAATACGAGCGTCAAAGGCTACACGAATAGAGTGACAGTCCACTTCAATATGCTTTGTGCACTCATGATAGACCGGGTTGGCCGTGATTTGAATCGCACTTGTATTATCAGTATGGAGAGGTGTAGGCGCGGTCGCAAAAAATATCTAGCTTAACAAGTAAACCCCGAAGCCAAATGATTTCAAAACACAAGGGACATCACCTGATATTCATATTTCGTAGATGACTTAACATCACCCTATATTCTAGAGCTAGGATCGTACAACCAATAGTCATTTTAGCCACATGAGCAAAGGTCTCTTCATAATTAACCCTATATTCCTGATTATTCCCAAGAGCAACAAGCCTAGCTTTGTAGCGATCCAAACTACCATCAGAGCGGACTTTGACTAAGTAAACCCATTTGCAACCCAGATGAATAATAATGGAAGGACATGGCTCAATGTCCCATGTGTGATTGGCCTCGAGAGCGGCAATTTCTTCCTGCATAGCTTGTCGCCAACAATCAAGCTTGATAGTGTGTGAGTAGCATGTGAGAATATCAAATTTAGACAATGTAGCAGTAAGAACTGAAATAGGTTTGTCAGACTTGGAGTTGAGAAAGCCATACATATCCGGGAGTACAGACACTCGAGACGAGTGATGTACCGGTGGCTTTGGAGGTGCCGCAACTGATGGAATCTGGAGTGTAGTAGGATCAAATATCAAGTGAGCCACCAGAAGAGATTGTGGGTGGGAGTGTCTTGAATACAAATACCTGGTTTAAAATGAGAGCTATCGAGATGAAGATCATATAACTGCGGTTCAAATGAAGGAAGGACCATAGTAGAAGGAGAGGACACATATGACACTTGGGACATTGAGCCATGTCCTCCCACTATTATTCCTCTGGGACAATGCATACCTAACATATTAAGCAAATAATTTATGTCGCTTATGAGACGGTAAATGAATAAAGCAGACACAATAAAAAATACAAAGATTATCATAGCTAGGTCATGTGCAAGACTTGTGAGGGTAAACGTTTACTCAAGTAAGAAGCAGTTTTTAGAGCCTCCACCCAGAACATGGATGGGACAAAGGATTCTAACAAGAGAGTATGTGCCGCATCAAGAAGATGACGGTTTTTACGTTTCAGCTACTCCATTCTATTGAGTAGCAAAACATAAATGCTGATGAATAATACTGTTAGAAGCTAAAAACTCAGTAGACAAATATTAACCACTAGAATCTGTACGTAATGTCTTTAATAGATGCAGAAAATTGATTAGCAATATACGCTAAAAACTTAGTGAATGTACGAAAAACTTCAGATTTAGAGCGAAGACAAACGACCCAAGTAAATATGTTGTAATCATCAATAAATGTCACATAATATTAAATTTTTTCATGTGAATCAACTGGGGAAGGTCTCCAAATATCATTATGGATAAGATCAAAGCAGTGAGAGGTTCTACTAGCATGCAAAGGAAATGGGAGAATTTTGCTTTTACCAATTTTGAGAGTCACACTCGAGAGATAAAGAAGAAATTTCTTTATTACCAAGAAAACCAGAGTGCAATACATGAGATAAAATCTGAGTATTGGGATAACCTAAACGACGATGCCACACTAAACTCAGAGCAGGAATATTATTACAAGCAAAAGATTTAATAAAAGGAACCGAAGAAAATGTTGGAATAGATAAAAATAGTGGAAACAAGTGCCCCACTTTACGTCCCTTCGCAATATGCTCCCCGTTACCTAGTCTTACACAACACAACCAACCTTAGAAAAATGAACAACACAATTATCATCAACTAATTGCCCAATAGAAATAAGATACGTGGAAAGTCGAGGGGCAAGAAACACATTAGTAAATGTAGAAGAGACATCTCTGACAGTCGTGATGGGTAAGGAACTACCATTGGCAGTCTGAATGGCGGATTGGGATAAGTATGGTGTTTATTTTTGAAAAAAAAGCTTTGTGTGATGGTGAGAACTTTTGAAATGACATAATTAGCTACAAGATATAAGAGATTTTTAGTGCATTCTCTAATCCCTTTTCTAATAGCAATTTGTTTATCAAGGTTAGGATTAGGCAAAAATGAACAAGGAGGTTCATTACCTTGATCCGGTTCAGATTTTTGGGCTTACAAGAGAGTCGGATCAGGCTGTATCCTTCTTTTATATACCGGAAGAGGTCGGTCAGCAGTAGTTTCTCCCTGTACAGTATCTTTTGTAATATTTGGAGACTCACATGATGATAAAATGAGAGATTGCTGTTGAGATGGGATTGATAATGAAAACTTTTTAAAATTATTGTTAGTCTTATCTTTTGTGTTGTTTCCCTCCCTAAAGAGAAGAGTTGTTGAAGAAAGACTGATTTTCATTAAAACTAACATCTTTTGACATAATCTTTTTGTAGAAGGATGATAACATTTGTAACCTTTTTGTGTGATGGAATATTGTATGAAAACAAACTTATGAGCCCTAGCATCAAGTTTGTCTCTTTGATGTTACTACTGTTGCCTTGGATTTCAAGCATGTACAACCTATCATTGACTCTAGCTAGGTCCTGAAATATGCAATGATTAAGAAAAAAAGTCACACTACAATTTATGTCTTGAGTTAGTTTTCGAATAGACAACAAATTTGTAGTGCTATTAAGGACATGTAGTACTTTTTTAAGAGTAAATAAAGGGTTAAGATGATTTGTTCTTTGGCTTGCAAGTGTGTTACAGATCCATCAGCCACTGTGATTTTCTTACTGCCAGTACAAGTTTGATATGATTTGAAAGCACTTGTGGAATAAGTCATATGGTCTGGTGCACCTGAGTCAATGACCCAGCTGCTGGAATGGTTCTGGCTTGAGGCACTAAAAACATGAGAAATTGGAATTTTACCATTTTGAGCAAGAGAGCATGACCCATATGGTTTCTCCATTGTTTTGAGTAAGGATCTTAGGCTTTCAATCTTTATTCTGTTGAATCCTCTTACTCTAGGGTGGACACAGAGGCAGGTTCTTCTGAATTTGCTAAGCGTGCATCTCCACTTGACTACCTCCATTTGTTTTCTCCAATACGCCCCATCCTTGGTGGTTTTCCATGGAGTTTCTAGCATGTCTTCTTTGTATGACCTGCTTTTTTGCAATAGTTACAATCTTTAGAGAATTTTGTCCCTCTAGTTCTCACTATTTCTGCACCATTCATGGCATCACTTGGGTTTCTTCTAGCATCGCTTGAGTTTTTTTCTATTAGTTATCATCATAGCAGACCCTTCTGTATTTGTTGCCTCAAGCATCACTGTTCTTCCTTCTTCTGCCCTTATCAGAGAGAACCTCATTGAGTGAGGGCATAAATTCCTTTTCAAGTATTAGGACTCACTCTTGATCAAACTTTATGTTGTGTCTTGCAAGGAATTCAAAGATCCTTTCCGTCTCCACAATTTCTTTAAAATTACAACATCATCACTACACTGCATCTTAAAATCCTTATAGTAATCTGGTTTCAACCAGAAGCTTTTCATAGTATTGTAATGTTCAATAACTATCATATTATCTTGTTTGGTGATTGAAAGCTTTGTTTTAATCTCATAGATTAATGCAACATCCTATTCTTTAGAGTAGGTCTGTCTCACTGCATCCCATATATCCTTTGCTGTATTCAGAACATGTAAAGCCCACATACTTCTGGTATTATAGAGTTCTATAGCCATGACATAATCATGGAGTCTTCTTCACCCCACAGTGTAAACTTTGAGTCTTCTGGACTTGGAGGATTGTTCATCAAATGACAAATCTATTTTGTTTTTGAGATTTTTTTTTTACTATATGTGACATTTCAAATAGTTTCTTCCATTCAATGTATTGGAGGACTGTAAATTCTGGAATTCTCCTGCTGTTTGGGTTTCTTTTGTAGTGTTTTCAGATGTTTTTTCAGGTCTGGACAAATTTGCTAGATCAAGATAGATAGGAAGATGAGAGAGGCTCAAAAGAAAAAAATAAATTGATTTCAGATCTTGGTTTAGGGTTCTGATACCATGTGGAGAATTCTTGAATTCTAACTTCTGACTTTTTTTAGAATGATTTCTAGAATATATACATCTACAAATCTATATTAGGATAGTTATTAACTATACATAAATAGGTATTATTACTAGATCCTAGTTTATGGAAAAAAATATTTGACTTTCTGTTTTTACTCCCTGCAAATGTGCTTTAAAGCTGCTTCAATTATTTTAGAATCTTCAACATTCAACAATCTCTGATACTAGCTCCTTGATCTTTGATGATGCTTCAGTGTTTCTGTACGAATGTTGAAATAAATGTGTGTTTCTCACCTCTTTCATGTTATCTTGAATCTCCGTGAACTGTAATTGATTGTCCTTTTGTTTTCTAAGGTTTATTTAAGAGGGATGTTACTCTTCAATGGGGTTGGTGATACTTTGAAGAATTTAAGATCTCGATTTGCAGGGTCAGTTCTGAATCTTCAAGGTTCATTGAAAGAATTCTCTGATATTGAAGATATGTTGAAGCAAGAGAGTTCTGAGTTCGAGGTTAGTTTCTTATATATTTTTTTTGTGTCATTTACCTCTTTTAAGTTCTTGCATGTGTGACTGTGTGTATATAATGGCAATTTTATGAGTCTTTATTGCACTGACAGATATATGGCAATTTTAACAATTTTAAGTTATTCTGACACTTGTGTATTTCATTTAAGTATTTTTCCTTCAAACACGTTCAAAAGTTCTTTGTTTCTGCTCATAGTTGCTAAGTTTTTCCTTTTTTCTTTGGTTGTATTGCTGGAAACAACTCCGTGAAACATTCAGAAAGCTGTTGTTAAAAATGGTGATGGTGCTGTTTATAAGCTTCTTAGTTTGAATCAATTATTGTGGGAGCTTCTTCTTGAATCATGCATCTGGGAAAGACGTCTGCAGTCATTGCTCTTGCCTGATCCTTCAGTGCTAGTGACTGGTGCCAATGACAAAGAATTGCAGGACCGGTTTGAGTCACAAATGACTTGCACTGCTGATGGAAAAGACCATGGGAATCATACTACTTTGGGAAGCAGTGATTCTGATAACAGTGGCAATTTGAGGGATACACTCAGTACAACTATTAGAGCAAGTGAGTTTTCAATCAAAGAAATTCCAGTTGATGGTCATGAATCTGGGGAACATGATGATCTTTACAGCTCACCTACTGTGGCTGAGGGTATTGACAGGTCAAGAGCGAGTGGTCTGAACCAGAAAAGGTTTTTCAACCAAGAATTATTTGTGAAACCTAGTGACTCTGCCCACCAGCATTCTGATTGTGATGGAAATTGCCAAGCAAACTATTTTTCTGATATACAAGTTGAAAGAATCATTCCAATTGTGACAAGTGATTCTTTTGTTGATTCTGATTCATCTAAAAGGGGTATGTCTACACGTTCTCTAGCATTCAGCTTAGAGAACACAAATGGATGGTTCTGGATGCCATTTTCAGAAATCCGACAGATCTACATGAAGGATCTTCAGAGAGGCTTCATGCCAAAATTTCAGCCGATCAGTAGCTATATTCAGGAACACTTATCTACAGCCTATCAGCTAATCATGGAGGAAGGAAGGAGGCTGCACATCCCTCTTGGAACTGATAATTATATGGTGAGAGACTACGATGGTGAACTCTCTAGCATAATTGCTTGTGCACTGGCATTTTTGAAAGATCAACCTGTTTCAACAGAGCTTTACAACGAGGATGGTAGGAAAGAGGGTGGCACGTCTTTTAAATCAACTGATAGTTTAGACATGATGACTCGAACTCCTACAATGATCTCCCCACATTGGTCTTCTGATGGTTCTAATTCAGATTCTGTGCATTCTAAACTAAATATTTCTTTGGAGGAGTCATGCTTGTCCAGCTTTGACGGGTTGAATTTATTGGAACCTGTGGTTCCTCCAGCAAATCTCAGCCTTGAAGTCTCTCTTGCGGCATCAAAATCACTTGGAAAGGGTAAATACTCAGTAATTTGTCTATACGCTAAGCAGTTCCATGATCTTCGGAATCGATGTTGTCCATCCGAACTTGATTATATAGCTTCTCTCAGTCGTTGTAAGAATTGGGATGCAAAAGGTGGAAAGAGCAAATCATTTTTTGCAAAGACATTGGATGACAGATTTATTATAAAGGAAATTAAGAAGACAGAATTGGAGTCATTTGTGAAGTTTGCTCCACATTATTTCCAATACATGATAGAGTCATTTGAGTTAGGAAACCAAACTTGTCTTGCAAAAGTTCTGGGGATTTATCAGGTTCGGTTTCTAGATTTCATTACTTTTATCTGTTTTGTTTTGTTCTTCAAAAACTTGATTGTTTCCATACAATCTTGCAGGTGATCATTAGACAGACCAAAAGTGGAAAAGAGATAAGGCATGATCTGATGGTCATTGAGAATCTTACCTTTGGTCGAAACATGACTCGCCAGTATGATCTCAAGGGAGCTTTACATGCAAGATACAATTCAGCTGCTGATGGTCCAGGAGATGTTCTTTTGGATAAAAACTTTGTTGACGACATGAATTCCTCTCCTCTATATGTCAGTAATACATCAAAGTATCTCTTGGAACGTGCTATTTGGAATGACACCACTTTTCTTAACGTGAGTCTAAACATTGATTCTCTCTACTAATTATGCAGATAGCCATAACCAGATATCTTCATTCTGACATGATTTCTGAATATATGATTTAAATTTGCTAAATAATATAATGTTGATGTACAAGCCAGAAGCAGCAGTGCTGGTCTCTCCTGCTGTCCTCTTTGTTTTGCCTGTCATGCTTTGCACCCCTGCTCTCCCTTACGTTTTTGATCGTTATACTTTTTTTTCTTTTTTCTTTTCTCCATAATTCATAATTACCACCCGTGCTGATAATTACAAACCTTCACGTTATTTTCAATGCTCTACAGGGCATGTTGTCTAACACAGTTTTGTTTGTCTTTTCAGTCGATTAATGTAATGGATTATTCTTTACTTGTGGGAGTAGACACCCAGCGACGAGAACTTGTGTGTGGGATTATTGATTATCTCAGACAGTATACCTGGGACAAGCAGCTGGAAACATGGGTGAAGTCTTCCCTTGTTGTTCCTAAAAATGTGTTGCCAACTGTAATATCTCCTATTGAGTACAAGAAGAGGTTCAGAAAGTTCATGACTGCGCACTTCTTGAGTGTTCCAGATAGCTGGTGCTCACAGAGTTCCTCTAACCCTTTTGAACTTTGGGGCACCAGAGATTATGGTTCATCACAATCCAAGTCCCAAAAACAAGGGCAAAATGGGCATATTCATTAGTTTCATCTTCTGATTCATGATTCTTTTTCTTTTTAGTGCTGTATTTGTTTGTAAGCCAGTCCTTATTACAGTATATAGATAGATGTCACAGCTATAGTCAACCCTATGATATTAGCCCTTTTTAGCAAATTTATGGGGATAGTTTGTTTCTATAGGTCTGCCATTGTTGTGCTACAGTAAAATGCTTGCAATTTTGTGAAGTCTTTTGAGAAAATTGTAGAGAGCCATGAACTGGTTATCTCAAATCAGTCAAGAAATGAAAAAAATAAAAAAAATAAATTGCAACTATTTCAATAGCTTTCTTACATCTGCTGATGCTCATTGCATGTCTAGTCCATTGTGATTATACATATAAATTTAAAAATCCTAGCATGTATGTTAATGTTAGTTGCTTTCTTAAAGCCTTCGATGCTCGGAATGCTAATCTTACTTTGTTCTGGATGTCTATATTATCACAAAATCAAATATGGAGCAGGAACATGTCAAAGATCCTAAGATGAGCAGTAGATCCCTTGAATCACTTCTTTTTTTATGCATTTCTGCTTTTTGATCAATGTTTTTCTGCTGGTGATTTATTTCTGTTGTTTCCCTCCTAAGAGTAGGATTGGAAACAATTTTCTTTTCCAGCACATATTGAAAAGCCATTATGGAAATAAGTAGTGACAGACGATAAAAATCCCTCCAGGACTAGGGAACAGGATTGCTTTCAGTTGTTATGAATGAATGGAGCTAGATTTGTTCACCTTTACCATCTGCTAGATAAGATTGCTTGGCAAGACAGTCGGCAACTTTGTGACCTTCCCCGGTAGGGTTTTTGCTAATGGAGTAACTTTCGTGACCTTCCTCTTCAACTCAGCAGCTGACCAGAGCCATTGCTCCTACCCTTGAACCCATTTTTCAAGAATGTCAAGTGGGAAAGCGCAGCCATTTCTCGAAACAAAAAAGCGAATGTCAAATCTTATAATTATGAAGAAACCTTCCACAGAAGTAAAGATCCTAGTAGAAAGGTAAAAAGGGAGAGAATCGCTTGCCTTCCCTCCCTCTGGCTTATCAATTCAAACATGGAATCACCTTTTACTTCCTACGTTAACCTCCTTTATCCATCATGTCCTTGTATTGTCTTCTTGCATTACAAATTGCTCATCAGAGATGGAAAACTCAATCCGGGAAGACCTTGCCGGAGACTCTGAGCTTAGCGATGATTACTTCTATCTGAAAGATGATGAACCTGATGAATCTCGTTACCTGCATCTAACCAATGCAGTCCTCGGCGGAACAGCTAGGGCTCAACGTTCTCCTGCCCACAGCTACAATCCTTGCCTTCACCATTTTCGCTCCTCTTCTAACCAACGATGGCAGATGCACTACCTTGAATCGGTGGCTGATGGGTGCCTTGTGGGCCCTTTTGGCTGCCTCCTGTGTCTTTTTCACGTTCACCGATAGCTTTCGCACATCAACTGGGAGGCTGTATTATGGTGTGGCAACATTTAGAGGGATATGGACCTTCAATGGAGGCAGGAAGAAGAAACCATGCGTGCCGTCGGATTATAGGCTGAGGTGGGCCGATCTCTTTCACGCATCACTTTCTTTGATCGCGTTTCTTGCTTTTGCTGGGTCGCATGGTGATGTTGTGGGGTGTTACTATCCAGCAATGCCTAGGAAAGTGATCAACACTGTTCCTCTTGTGATTGGTTTTGTGATTAGTATTTTGTTTGTTTTGTTTCCTTCCAGAAAGAAGAGGGATCGGGTACCCTTTCTTGCTGCAGAGGGAAGCCTTCTATTCTAGATGCTAGAAGATAACTCTTTTCACTTTTCGCAAACCTGGGAACTGCAATATTCAAAGCAAAAAAACAGTTGTTGGTTCTGCAATATTCAAAATGAAAAATGTTTCCCATTTTCTAACTTTGATTTTATACTTCATTTCGTTTTTTTCTGTTAATGTAGTAGAAAAAATATATTCATTTCTTGATATTTGCTAAATAAAATATTAATACTTCTAATTTATAGATTAATGCAAAATATCTTTTTTCCTTTTCAATTTCATTACTTTTTTAATATTTTTATCCATAATGGCATAAATAAGAAGACTTCTTTTTAATAAAAAAAAATGTTTTCAAACTAAATGTCTTATTTTAAAAATGAAAATTGGCCTTTTTTTTAATGTAAAAACTTGTATTTGAAATTGAATATAGGTTTCTCTTCTTTTTCTTTCATCTGAAAAAAAAAAATCAATTGTAAGAACTTGTATTTGTCATATCTCTTCTAATTTATATTCCAAAAACATTAAAAGATTAACGAATCAGCTTTCCTAGATTTTGTAATTCCATCATGCTTTCAATGTTATCCTCTTTTACTTAAAATAGTGTGTCAACTCTTTAGAATAACATAAAAGATGAAAATATAAGAGACAAGACATAAACAAAGATAAAAACAAAACTGTATTTGATAATGGTATATAAGACAAAAATAATTATTTTTATATTCTATTAAATGATAGTGGACAAGATAAAATAAAATATTTCTATTCTATTTTATTCTTAATATATATATATATATATATATATATATATATATATATATTAAAAGCTTATATATTTTTTTAAAATAATTATATATTTTTTTACTTTAGCTTATATTAAGTGTTAAAGTTAATAATATTATAATAACCTTAGTTATAAAATCATGATTGATTTGATGAGTTCACCCTAGTCCAGGACTACTTTGAGATTAAGAAAAAATTAGAAAAAATATCGAATTAACCTGATCTGGTAAAAAAAAACTTAGGTTAGCCCGAGATAAAACATGAGTAAAAAATCTATTGACTTTTTTGAAAAAGACTTTTGGTCAAAACATTGTTGTTTTAATTATTTTTTAAAACTTTTTAGGTTAGCCAAGTTAAGTGTTTTGACTCGTGACCTAGACCTTGATTTGGTTTGACTTATAAGTCGGGTTTTAAAACTATAATAATAACTATTTATATCTATACATTGACTCAAGTCAATCTGTGTTGACCCTTCCTAGAATGATAAAATGATCATTTTTTTTTGTGTGAATCACAATGAGATGTGAGTGTATACAAAATAAAACACTTAAATGTTTTAGTTTATATTTTAATGAGTAACAAATAATAGTACAACTTGAATATCTTTTCACCTTTAAATTATCACATGTATTAAATAGATTTTTTTTTTATGCGAGAAAACCTCACCCCCCCTGAAAGTGCACTTTGTGAGCCCATATGAGCAACTAAAACCCTGACTGTCCCAGATTCTTACAAGAGGTGCACATCCTGACTTGAACTCGAGACCTGTTGTGCAGATCACAAGCTCTTTGTCATGACGTCACGCCCTTTGAGGACTACTAAATAGACATGCCAACTCCTTGTGTATAACTAAGATTTGATGATCTCGATGAGAAAAACAAATGAGTAGATGAAGCTCACTGATAATTAATTTGTTCTTATTACAATCCAAGAGTGACTAAACGCCATGTATAACATATATAAAAACAAGATTTTTCAAGCCTTAAGGTTATAGACCTCAAGTATAGAGAAATCCAGAGAATAAACTCTAGTATTTTATAAAATTTAAATACTAATCTTCATCTCCATAAAATAAACTCTATTTATACTAGTTCTAGATCTATAATTCTTTATAGGAAAGAATTCCTAATTAAAACTAAAATTCTTTATAGCAAACGATTCCTAATTAAGACTTACCTAATTAATAGAATTCATTTACCATTAAAATTCCTAACTAGTAAAACACTAATTAAATGAAAACACTTAATCTAAATAGGAAAAAAAAATTTAAATACAACAAGGTAACTATAGATAATCTTGTATAATAATTTTCAAGCCTTATTTGATGGACTTCTTGATCTTTGATCATCATGAAATTTTAATCCAACAAAAAAATGACATTTTAAATCTTATATCAAAATTTTAGTTGGATCCCACAATCAAATTTATCAAATTGTATCTTGGACTCTCCTTAAACTCATCAAAACCTAAACATCTTAACTATTAATAAAATAATACAATAAATATTATTATACAATAAATAATAATAATGTTTAACCTTATACTAATTCAAATATATAGTTAACCCCACTCATGACTCAAACCTTGCCCTTAATTGACTCTAAATCAAGTTTTGAAAATGTGATAATAACTGTTTTTGTTCTTTACACTGACCTGGGTTAACCTTACTCATGACTTGGGTCTCGACCAATAGCCCAAACTTTTCCCTGAATCGCCTCTCAAATTTGATTTTAAAACTATAATAATAATCATTTTTATTTTTACATGTTTTAATTAGAAAACTTTAAAAAATTAGAGTTTTTATAAAAATATTTTACAAATAAAAAATAAAAAAATAAAAAAATATTGTATCTGCAGACATGTCTTATTTATATCTTGTGTTTTGAACCGTGGATGCTCATCATGCAGCTCACTGACCAAAACAAAAGGAGGAGAAAGGCTAGAAGAATTGTAGGTACAATGGACCATTATCTACCCAAACTCGATCTCCATCAGCGATAAAAACCCAACTGAGATACAAAAACTAAGACCAGCAATGGCGGACCATAAGAAAAGAAATATGAACAAGATTTCACATTTAATTTTCCTGAGATGGTCACAAACGCAAACTCTTCAAGTGGAAAAGCGAGCTCAACTGCATCCATAACAAAAAAAAAAAAAAAAAAAGAAAAAGGAAAGGCAGCAAGATAAATCTCTAATGCTATCACATGAGCAGAGAGTACGGCAGTTTCCTTCTCAAAATAGTCAACGCTCCATCACAGCCCCATCAAAATTCCAATCTCTTACAAGGTCTCTTCTCAAAGCACGACTACGTACGAGTCGTGGGGGTCCTGCCATGTCATCAATACCTGGACTAGATGGTTGTGGGGCCACTTTGGATGATGATGACAAGGATGAGTTTGCTCTCGGAGGAGGAATAGATAACTTCCTGGTTATGCAGTTGGCAATGGCAGAACATCCTCCTTCGTTGTCTGAACTTGAGACTGAGTAGCTTCTAAAGGAGTGTGCAGGACTTTCTACGCTGTGGCATACAAGACATGCTAGACTCATATTTTGTCCACTATTTTCAGATCAAGGATATGTCTTGCTGCAAGTTATATGCCAGCACAGAAAAAAAAATCAGTATTCTGATAAATAGAACTTGGCATATCGAAAAATAAAATCCATGAATTTGCTTCAACCAAAATGTGGATTCACTTGTTCTTTCCTGGTGGGTAGATGCAATTCCCATCTTCTAACTTTATATTATGAAGTGAAAGATGACAATGCAAATCCTCTAGCTCTCCTTTTACATATTTTACCTATTCCTTATCAAGTGGATGATGACAATGCATTCAGATGACATTAACTTTCAATAAAGTAAGACCAGCAAAAATAATGACTTTCGAACACTGATCAACAGGACAAGCATGCGCCAAGATTATGGAAAATAAATGGGTATATAGTGGGGGACAATACAAGGTTGGTAAGAACACTAGCAACGACAGAGATTGGTTGGGAACGCGAAAAGTCAATCCTTGCTTGTAATAAGAGAACAACTTACTCCAGCTAACCTGTAATCAGAAACTATTCAGGCTTTCCAGTTAGATACAGTTACCAGCATCTATGATTTATCTACAAATGACTACAGTTAACCTCGCAAGGTAGTAAATTATCATGACATGATACTTAATTAACCAATGCGGTGCTACTTGTAAAATGAACATTAAGAATTTTGTCTACCAGCCCCAAATTGTTAATCCACACATCAAATATCCTTTTGGCATAAGATTTTCCTTTTTGAATTTTTGTATATTGAAAAAAAAAGAGAGTTAATTGTAATAAAGATAAATAAAGCTACAATTTTATGGACATTAAGCTAGCTAGAGCTACAATAGGCTTCCATTAACACAGTAATGTTTCTTAAGCGGATGCTACAATCAGATCATTCTATCATTTTATTGCTTTCTCACTACACTCTTCACCACAGAAGCTAAAGACCACACGCTTCAACTGTCATATTTAATCCTATCTCAAGTACACTGCAACTCCAATCCTCAAGTGGATCTTGCCTTCCCCGAGGCATGAAACTGTAATACAGTCAGAAAATTCCAGCCCAATAAAGATGACTAGACTACTAAAATATATCACTTGATGCACCTACTTCGAGATCACAATATGTCATGAAAAAACAAATTGGGATTCATCGTCTAAGATAATAATGCCTAAGGAATGAATGCGCCTTTAAAAATGGTCATATCAGACCTATGAATCGGCAAAGTGTTAGCCCTGGACTTGATAATAATGTGACATTGCAATGGAATTCCTGAAAATTGCAAATTGATCATGAATTGAGTGTATGTTGGGTAAAATAGTGCATCCTTTGCTTTTTAGGGAGATAACCCCATTTGCACTGCAATCCTAAAAGGCATTAAATGCCATCCCCTCTGTTAATACACTTTTTATTGTACTCTCGGCATTGTTTCTCTATCTGAAAAAGTAAATGAAATTTCTGATAGATTGACTGGTATGGATAAAAAATTACTGTGACGAAACCTATAGTTCATGATAGCCAATCTATTGCCACGCCTTGCTAATCGAGTACTTCACATCCAAAAGCTAACCATCTTTCCTTGCATTTGCAATATGAACTTCCAAAACCAGCAACAGCTAATCAGCACCTCCCAAGTCCCACCTTTTCTCTACTAAATAAGACAAATAGATTCTCATAGCAAGAAAGGTAATTTCTATTTGCAGCCATGGAAGCCATACTCTCATGTGTTGAAATTAGAGGCTAGACAAATTCACACATTGGAACAAATCGGCTGCAACATTTACACCAAAGAGCATGTGTCATAGCAGTTAGTTATGATATAGCAAAGAAAAGCTAATTTCCTAAACAATTTCCAATCATGCTTGGAGTAGAACAGCCCAAACCCCACCTCGGTAGCCAAAAACACACGGAACCAATCGAGCTTATCAATAATTCACACATAACATGTAAAGAGGGAAGCAAAAGAGTAAAAGAAACTCATCAGAAATATGCTAATATTATAAACCCATTAACCAAAATCCCAATTCAACACTGTCCATTAACAGTTTAATCACTAAAACTAACTTGTTCAATCAAAACAAAGAAAACCCGTCTCCAAAATCATAATTGGCAAATGAAACACAAAACAGATTAATAAACCCACCAAATAGAAACACATGCAAACAGACATGGATAAAAAACAGAAGAGATCTGGACAAAAAGACAATTATGTTCAAATGATTTGAGATCCTAGAGAAACAAACCTTAAGAAATGAAACGGGAGTCACTCTTGTAATGGTAGTTTGCAGTGTTGTGGAGATTCCAGAGGTGGGAGAGCTTGAATATAACATTGAAAGACCCGAAAGATTAGAGCTCAGTTGTCTTTATATCTTTTATGGAAAACAAGAGTTTTTGAACGATTAAATTATTTATTAGCGTGCACTCTTGTCTTGTAAGCTATTATTTCCTGAGCAGTTCTCTATAGATTATTTTATTTTGTAGAGCATATCCCCCAACCATTTTATTCGACGAATAAAATGTGAATAATGTTATATAAAAGTATTTTTTTATTTTTAAAAAATATATATATAAAATATAAAAAATTATGAATATCAATTCTCAATCAATAATTATTTAAAGATGAAAATGAAAAAAAAAATCAATATAAAAAGAGATATAATAAAATGATTGGAATCAATTATGTTAACTCATAAAACTTGTAACTTGAGATCAAAATTAAAAGAACAATTAATCAACTAGGTTAACCCACTAAGTTTGCAACATATATCATGAAATTCAAATAACTATATAAAAAGTAAATTATAACAAATCATGAAACCTAATCTTTAATGGGTCAACTATTAAAGGATAAAATAAAAATATAAAGATGATGAATATATATATATATATATATATATATAAAATGACCTATACTAAATTGCAAGTCATACAATATTTTTTAATGTAAGGAAAAATATTCAAACATTTCTAGAAAAACATTTTCTAATGGAAAAAATAATAATTATATCATGTGGGGTTTACGCGATGTAACCCATTTCATTTTGTAAGTTTAAAGACAACTTTAATGATTGATAAAAGTGCAACTTGATTCTAAATTTTTTTTCAAGATGACATCTTTTTTTTAATATGAAGATGATAACATATTGGATTGATTTGAGTCACCTCGAGTTGATATTTCAAATTCGTGATCAAATTATGAGATCATGATAATCTCATGAAAAACAAATAAAAATAAATTATAAAGCTCAAGTCTTAGTGAATTCAATGTTGAAGGACAAAATTAAAAAAAATATATGTCAAAACAACCAAGTTAACTTGTCACACTCATGATTTGAGTCATGATTTAAGAGTGTGTTGTTTTTGTGTTAAAAAACACTTTAGAGAAAAAAAATTATTCAAATTATTTCTTATGATCTTGGATTGTTTTGATGTGCTGGTATAAAAAAATAAAAA
The DNA here is from genome assembly GCA_029204005.1 of Salix udensis. Classification (NCBI taxonomy): domain Eukaryota; kingdom Viridiplantae; phylum Streptophyta; class Magnoliopsida; order Malpighiales; family Salicaceae; genus Salix; species Salix udensis. Next base: position 3,119,966 of record CM055031.1, read on the forward strand.
TAAAACATATTATTTTGATATTTCTAAGTGAAAAATATTTTGAAAAATAATTGTTACAGTAATTCAAAACACAATCTAAAATATCAATTAAAATAGAATATGAAAAATACCCTAAGTCAATGCGTCAAAATCAAGACTTAAGTTATAAGACCAATATAACCTCATAGAAAAAAGTTCAGAAAAAATAACATGATCTAACTAGGGTAAACCTGTCAAACTTGTGATCTTGGTTGTGAGACCGAGATAGTTTAATAAAAATAAAATAAAAATATATCATGAAGTTTAATTTTCAATTGATTTAATGTTAGATGAAAGAATTTGAAAAAAAAATTATATTAAAGAAATGACACATTAACGACCTTAATTAACTCGGGTTAACTCATTATGCAATAGTTTTAGGTCATGAATTTGAAATAATCTAATGAAAAGCAAACTGAAACAAACCATGATGTCTAATTTTCAATTAATTCCAGTATTTAAAGAAATTTTTTTTGGAGAAAAAGGTCGTTTTTCTTACAAATAAATAGAGTCAACTAAATAAACCTGCTAAACTCAAGACCATAATCATAAAACTAAGACAACTCCATAAAACAAATTAAATATTGAAGGATGCAATTGAAAAAAGAAACTTATTGAAAAATAAAATAAAAAAACACTATTCTAGCAAATAATAATTTGTAAAGAAAGGTATAACTAAAACAAATAACTTTGATTTATAAAACGAAAATATAAACTATTATAGTAAATAACACTTTGAGAGTAGGGTACATGAAAAATTCCCACCTCTGTTTTTTTTTCTTAAAACAAATACAGGAAAATAATAAATAAGCATATAAAATTGGAAGATATAAATAAACATATCTACTCATCAATTAAATAAATAAACATATACAATCTGGAACTTTTTCCTGTTTTCACCAGGAATATGGTCAACGTATATTTATTATTTCCTACTCCTTTTCCGATTAAAGAAAGAACTTTTTGTCTGTATAAAATACACAGCAAAACTCCATCAACGAGTTCCCTCCTTGAGCTCACCTTCTCAGCACGCACGCACGTTTTCTTCCTTCTGTGATCTTCATCGAACAGTTTCAATGTCGTCTACAAGAATCGATTCCACCATAACTGCAGAATCCACCACTTTGGCTAATCCAAACAATGACGATGAACCCATGTTCGTTGTTAGGGTTTTGCTACAGAGAAAGCGCGAAACAATGGTGAGCATCGCAGGAGGACCGCAAGACTTGCCAGTCGATGAATGGCAAATTGCTCAGCACTCGGCTGTGGTCGAAATCCCTAGCCAACTCGTAACTCAGCCCGAGTCATGCCTTGTTTATCTTGCATATATGATCTCGAGCTTCGTTTTTCCCAATGATTCTTTATCCAACTATGTGGCCTCAAGGATTGCTTCCTTTGCTGGCAATCTTTCAAGGAGAGGTTGTTTTGGATTCTATTTGTTGGCTCAAGTGCGAGTTGTTGAGGAAATCGTCGATGAAGTTGATATTAATGATGATGATGATGATGATCATGTTGATGATCATGTTGATGAATCCAACGGTGCTGCGTGTGCATCAAGTTAGGATGGATTTAATGCATCAAAACGCACCGTTTCGGTTTATGTGAAACGATGCTGTTTATTATCTCAATTGAAATTAGTTTTTTCCTCATTTAATTGTGCAGATTTCAGCCAGTCCTTCTAGTTCGGTGTTTTTTGATCTTTGGTCCTTGGACTTCTGTTTGTTTTTATTTTGGTCGGTTCATATTTTATTTTTAATTTCTTTTCCTTTCATCCATGATTGAATTACAGCATGCACTTTGATTTTTATATTGCTCTCATATTAGTATTTGTTTCTTCAATGCTTTATCCTTAAGCCAAATTGACTTCTGATCTCAATAATGCTTTCCAATTAAGCCCCTAATTGATTTTCTAAATTGGCTATTGATCATTTCAAAATCATCTTTGGACTTCTAATTTCTTTCAATCTTAGCCAAATTAAATCAAACAAAGCCCTGTTTTTTTTCATTGAATTTCTCCTCAATTTAAACCTCAATTATGACCCGGATATTCTCAAACTTTATTTTTGCTTGGGATACTCAATTATCAGTCTAATTTCAACTTACATATGTTTTTTCTTACACACATATAAAATAAATAAAGATAAAAAATAATTAAAATTAACTAGGATTATTCAAAATATATACAAAAAATAAAAGAGTAAAAAAATCAGATTATCACATAGGAAATAAAACGAATGCAAGAATCAGTTGAGGAAACAATTTGAGAAGGAACTAGGCATGACTAGTGTAAATCATGCTAGATGGGTGTACTTTTCATGCAGCAAACTCTCAATTTAGAATATTAATTAAACCATTATTTATAATAATCATATTAATTTTTTATATTGTGATAATCTAATTGTAGAATATTAAATTTTATTTTTATTCAAACTAAAATCATCATAAGAGAATTAAATAGTTAACCCCACCCAAAAAAATATAAATTTAGAATATTAACTAATTATAAAATATTTTAAAGTCTTACATTGGTAAAAAAAAAAACACTTGTATATAAAAGAAAAAAAAATACATCGTTCATGTCTTTTCCATATTAAAAAAAAATAGAAAACTTAATATAAAAAAATCTGTAAGAAAATCTAATCTTAGTACAAAATTTGGTCTCAATGGGAAATATAAAATTTATAAAGTAATTGTTTTTTTTTACATTTTGTTTTATCAAAATATAATCCTATGTATGCTCAATTTAGGGTAATTATGGGTTGCCTTGTTTTGACCGTAACGGCTATGAAAGACTTCTCTGTCATCCATGACTCCTTTCCTTGTGTTAAAAGGATTTGCTTCTGTTGTACTTTGGTTTCCTGTCTCCAACAGGATTTAGGTTTCTTGCAAAGGTAAGATTTCCTCTTCGATTTCGGATCGAGGTACATTGTTCTTTCTGTCTGTATCTATAAATTCAAGCCATAACAGTACATGTGAAGTGAATTCTCTCAATCTGTTCTTCCCTTAATTTCTTCACTCTCTGTCATCACGTTGATCTTCTTGTTCCTCCCTTTTCAATCGCTGCTGCTTCAATGGCGGTTTCAAGAGTTGACGAGACCCTAACTGCAGTTACCACCTCTCTGGTTGATCCAGACAACAGCACCGAACCCATGTTTCTTGTTCAGTTTTTGTTGGAAAAAAAAAAAGAAACATGGGTAAGAGTCCGAGGACGATCAGTGGCCATGAGAATGGATGATAACCGGCAAGCTCCGGCCGACCCAACTAGCAGTATCTTCCAAATTCCTCGTCAGGTCGTTGAACATCCTGATTCATGCTGTCTTTTTATCGCCCACATGATTTCCAGCTTCAATCTCTGCGCTTCTTTATCCAACGAGTTGGCCTCAAATATTGCTGATTTCTCTGACAATCTTGTGAGAACCGGTTGTTTTGGATTCTTCGTGCTGGCCCATGTGAAGATGGTGGAGGAAACTGTTCATGTCTTGGAGCCATTATTTGACCCAGATCAAAATGTAGCTGTATCAACTGGTGCATCGAAGAAAGTCTTAAAAAGGTTGAAGAAGGAGACGTTTTGCATGGACCAGGAACAGAGCAATGGCGATTCTTCTTCTGGTGGTGCCTGTGTTGTTTGCTTGGAGGATTTTTCAAGTTCAGTGAAGCTAACAAAGCTACCCTGCTCTCATGTCTTTCACAAAAAATGCATCTTTCGTTGGCTGCGAAACTCGAAATCCTGCCCAGTTTGTAGAACTCAAGTGGAATAGTAGACGATGATTGAAATCAATTGATTAGTTTTTAATCTTTTTTTTTGGAGAACTACCCTGTTCTTGATCTGTTGCTGTCCGAAAATATATTGTCGATCAATTTTTGTTTTAATAAGTAATCAACTGTTCATTTAAGTATTAGTCTTCTACATGTGTAATTGTTCGTGAAAAAATCTAAGAATATACAATTTAAGCAATTTCTCCTTTTCTTGATCTCTTCTGCGGCTTCAGCCAAGAAACGGAACAAGAACAGAAAAGTTTTTGAAATCCATGGCATTAATGTCACACAACAGAACTCGATCCGATGAAATCCTCGAAAGAATCTTGTGCAAACTCCCACTTACAACTCTGATTTCAGATTCACATTTTGCTAAGCTTGCACAAGAAAACAACGAAAACGTTGGCAACGAAAGTCCATGTCAATTCCCATTGTCGAATACCATGCCAGAGATCGAAATTGATATTTTTGATCAATTTTTGTTGTGCTAATATTATAAATAATTTTTAAAAAATAAAAAAAAATTATTTTAATATAAATTTGAATAAAAAAAATACTTTATAAAACAATTTCATTGAATTCCTAAATAGATACTAAAGAGTTTCACCTCAAAGAAAAACAAGGAATAAATAACACAATGATTAAAAGGGAAACAACATGATTATTTTTAATATGAAGAAATACTTCTCTAAAATCCTTCTTCGTAATAGCATTTCGAGAGAAACAATGGAAATGGGTTTTGTTCCACGACCAGCCAATTTAAGGTTACTAAAACTTTTCCTTTTATTTGGGAAGCTAAGGTATATATTATTAAAAAATAATATAAAATTATTATTAAAATTTCATTAACAACTTTAAATGAATAAAAATAAGTATCACAAGTTTTAAGTTTAAATAACTTTGCTTTACAAGTTTCACTAACAACTGGGATGGGGCTGGAGTTCTTGTGATGCATTTGCTAATGGATGTTTTCATTGGACACATGAAAACTTTCCATGAACTCAAATACGTGCCTTTAATTTTGAAAACGACCTATTTAGATTAATCTTGTTTCCATTTGATCTTGATCAACATGATCATAGAGGGTTTTCTGTTTTTTTTTATAACCGGGATGTCTGGGTCAGCTTACGCACACCATAACTAATCCCCGAATCCATTGAACATCCTGCAAGTTCAATAAACAAATAAGACACCATGAGAATGATATACATGCATAATGGGGCTCGAATCCTGGTGCAGAGCTCACTAGGGAATATTGCTTCTGTTGAACAAAAGTTGGAAATTCAGAATGAACCTAGAACAGATTAGTACTGTAGTGTCCCCTCATCAACATTACATTGGACTCTTGCATTGATCCCTTGGCTTATGGAAATTAAATATGGAATTATATAAAAACCATATTTTATTTTAGCGAGTGCTTCATTTAAATAAAGTGGTTCTTTGCTGTAATCTGTCGAATTGATTGCAGATGATAGTATGCGCCTCTCTGCTGCAAAATGATGGAAGTAATCGGATTTATTCTACATTATACTACAGCTAAAAGTAAAACAGCTCGCAACCCGATCCACTATTCACCCTCACACAAAACACTATTCATAGTTATTGTTATACTCAATTTTGGAGTCGGTTTGGTTCAGTTCGGCTCGGTCAATTTGCTTTGGTTCGGTCGGTCTGCTTTGTTTTGTCTTTTTCCACGGTGTATTAACGAAAAAGACAAAAACATGCACCTGGGTTGAGGGGTTTCACAGTAAATGCATATTATCGGTCAGGTCCGGTCCGATTCGACAGACCGGTTTATTTATTTTTAAATATTTTTTTGCACAGTGAAATAACACTTTCGTCTCTTGAAAAATGACAAAAAAATTATGGCCTGGACGGGTATCTATGTAATTTATCAATTTTTTTATTTTTTTTCACGCCGATTTTTACCTATGCCTTGTATTTCGAGCTATAAAGCAATTCGCTTACAAATATTTCAACCTCCATCTGCAGGATATGAAAAGAAACAAACTCAACATTCAGACCAGTCACCTGTTTGAGCTCAATGGTCTTGATTCTTAAACACTAAAACCTTCGAAGATGCGCTCATCATGTCCCCATGGTTCCATCATGTTTGAGAGTGGGACTAATCTTGCATTTCATATTGCTCATAGTTTTTCTTTCCCGGGTTAAAGGATTCCATGAAAGAAAAATGCAAGCCACTTATATATTTTGTTTATAATTATATCCTGAGGTCTCATCTAACAACTTAAGTTTTTGAAAGAAATAGTTCTTTGTTATGGTATTAGAGTCATGTTGACCCAATAATCATGAGTTTGAATCTCACCACCCTCATTCTATTTGATAAAAATTAAACACAAGGTAGTGTGGACCATGTGTGCAAGTTTCAAGCCCAAAGAGTTTTCATTTGAGGGAGTGTACTAGAGAATAATAGAAATCATATCTTCAAGCCTCACCTAACAGTTTAACACAAGATTGTCAATTTCGTTTCGGTTGATGCTTCGTTTTTTCAATTGGAATGGAATGTTTTGGTTTCAGAGCATTTCGGCACTCCGTTTTGGGGTTGTACTGTTTATATATATATATATATATATATATATATATATATATATATATATATATATATATCAATTCAAAAAAAATTCATTCAAATCCAAAAATAAAATTATTTAAAACTTGTGCAATTTAATATAAAAAAGACAATAAAATGAATTTTTCTAAACAAAATTATGAACATGTATAATATTACAAGAATACCATCATCAATCTCACAACATTATATTTTCTAATTGCTATGAAATTTTAAACATAATAGATATAAATATGTCAAAGAGACTTCTCTTAAAATTTCATCTCAATCTAAATGTCGGATTAAAAGATATGATTGATATAGTAAAATTATGTCATTATTTAAAAAAACACTATTCGGCCGAAAACGCAACGAGCGTAACGAAACCGGAACGTTTCAGCCAATATTTGGCCAAAAATCCGGAATGAACAGGAATTTAAACCAAGATAAAAACTACATTGTTTTATCTTTTTTTTAACTGGTACGAAACGTTTCGCCAACAAAACTAACAATCCTAATATAACATTTTAATTCAGATGATTTCTTAACATGATATATACAGTTATTCTGCTGTAAATGTTCAAATAAACGCAGTTCCATGTGCCCACAGCTGATTTCCTCAAGAGAAGGTCAAGTCTGATGAACAGAAGCAGAGATGCTGCAGTTTGCTCCAAGTGTGCGGGCAGTGTTTTTTCAGCAGTTTCATTTGTCAGTACCTTATTGAATAAACATAACTACCCACCTGGATCATATTTATGGATTGCTCAATTCCCTACAATGGAAATCAGTACTGCTGCCAAGAAATTTTTTATTGGAAATGGTAGCTTCGGGTTCTGCTCAGAGCTATGAGACTGATGCAACTCCCTGTTACTGTGACTTGCTTTCAAGCTGTCTGTGAAAGATCGAAGTGTTTGACATTGTGATCGGAAAGTGTTTAAGAAAAAAAATGAATTTTTTTATTTTTTATTTTAAATTAAAAAAATAGTATTTTTAGATTATTTTGATGTGCTGATGTCAAAATGATTTTTAAAAAATAAAAAAATATCATTTTGATACATCTTTAAACGAAAAAACACTTTCAAAAAAACTATCGCAACCGTATTCTCAAACAGACGCTAAATGACTAGCCCAGCTGTGATTTCTGCCAGCCTCACTGCTGACTCCCTTTCCCTGTGAATGAATTCCTGCCAAAGCCACAAATCGAATGAGCAGTTGAACTGACGGTTTAAGTGAAGTAGGGAAAGTAGGGAGTGTGGTTAATTATTGATTTTGAAAGTGTTTTTTGATTTAAAAATATATTAAAATGATATTTTTGTATTTTTTAAAAATGATTTTTGATATCACCTCATGAAAATAATTTAAAAAGCACCCCCAATTTTTTTTAATTTGAATTAATATATATATATATATATATATATATATATATATATATATTATTCAAAAGTATTCTTGAAACAAAATAATGAACAAAACTTAAATTGGTGGAGTCGAATCTAATAAGAAGTACAGGGGAGTTAGTAAATTGAGCTTGCTAAAACGGTTATAAGTCAGGTTTTTTTATTTGATTTTTTGACATAAACAATTAAAAAACAAAGAAAAATTAACTTGAATAATAATAAAAAACAACTAAAAAAAACTCAAAAAAGTACAGGGTAGTTAATTGAGCTTGCTAAAGCGGTTTTAAGTCAGGTGTTACGGTTATAAGTCAGGTGTTTTTTATTTGATTTTTTTGACATAAACAATTAAAAAAGAAAAAGAAAAATTAACTTGAATAATAAAAAAAAACTCAAAAAAATTAAAAAAATTCCAGTTCAACCGGAGCGCTAAACATCCTTTTTAATTTGATTGGACATGGTGCATGTTTGAGAGTGTGGTTGCCGTTATTTTTTAAAGTACTTTTTCATTCAGAAATGCATTAAAATAATGATTTTAATTTTAAAAAAATATTTTTGACACCAGCATATCAAAATGATCTAAAAACACTAAAAAAACTTATTTTAAAGTATTTTTTTTTGAAATACAGTGTTAAACACCCCCATAATGCCTGCATGATTTGATAGTTGACTATAACCATTGAGATTGTTTTCATTTTCAAATTAGTTTGGAAGTTTTTGTTTTTGGATTTTTCTTTATTTTGTTTCTAGGGACATAGTGTGATGATAAAGAGCTTACGATTTGCTTAATAGATCTTGAGTGGTATGATGTGATGACAAAAAAAATTATAATCTTTCTTGTAACTCTTAAGTTCAAGATAAGACGTGTTTATTTTATAAGAATTTGAGACGATCAAAATTTAACTCGTTTAACCTAGACCCAGAATGCAGATAAAATTTTCTCAGATATAAAAAAAGATTTCTGGATAAGCCCTACTTGTACTGAATTAAAATTTCAGGTGTGAAAGTCAGCTATGTTATTAATGGAAGACTAGTAAGTAATCAATGTCACAGAAGAAGTAGTTGGCCATTGAAAACTCATCCAAATCTCTAATAATCCTTTTAAGTTGACCATTCCTCGCCTCTCATTTTCCACACCCAGATCATCATTGGTCCAAACTTGCAAGCACTTTGATCAACATGGCTAGTCAGATGAGCTCGAGATTTCTCCTACTACCCCTCCCTGTCCTTGCGTACATAATGCTTGTGTGATTTGATAGTTGACTATAATAACCATTGATATTGTTCCATTTTGCAAATTAGTTTGTAAGTTTTTGAATCAAGATTTTTCTTTATTTTTTTCTTAGAGGCGTAGTATGGTGATAAAAAACTTGTGATCTGTATAATATATCTCGAGTTCGAGTTAAAATATGTATCCCATTGTAAAAGTTTGTGACAATCAGGGAGTTTACTTGCTCACATGGACCCTACAAAGTATGCTTTTTTTAGGGGGGAAGGGTTTTCTCAAATCTATAAACAATGATTTTTCTTTATTTTTCATTTATTATTTAGTTTAAAAATAGTAATGATAATAGAATTCTAAACTAGCTATATGTAGAACTATTGAACAATGATGTCATTTCTTATAAGAACAAGGAAATAGGTCTAGAACTAGTGTAATAAAGCTTTCTACCTTCTTTTTTTTTCAAAACAATTAAAAATTGCTCACATTTAGACTTTATTAAAAAAAACACCTCTTCATAATTAAGCTATAATTCTTTGGTCAGTAAAACTTTGATTTGCTTTTTTTTTTCTTTCCTGCTACAGGTACACCACTCATAAACAAGAAGGATTTTTTTATCCAAGAGACATGACATGGGGATAAATAACTTGAGATTTTATTTATAACTTTTGAGTTCGAGTCAGGACGTTCTTATTTTATAAAGAGATGGGTTTTCTCAAATCTAAAAAGAGATTTATGGAAATGTCCTACTTGTACTGAATTAAAATTTCAGTTGTGAAAGTAAGTAAGCTATGTTATTAATGGAAGACTATCAAGTAATTAATGTCACAGGAGAAGTAGTTGGCCATTGAAAACTCATCCAAGTCTCTAATAATCCTTATAAGTTGACCATTCCTCGCCCAGATCATCATTGGTACTCCAAACTTGCAAGCACTTTGATCAACATGGCTAGTCAGATAATAAGCTCGAGACTTCTCCTGCTAGCCCTCCCTGTCCTTGCCTGTGTCTTTCCCTGTAGCTGCCATGCTAGGGCAACAGATAACAATGGAGCTCGCATCAGAGGGATGTTTGTGTTTGGAAGCTCTCTGGTCGACAATGGCAACAACAACTTCCTCAAAAACTCCATAGCCAAAGCTGACTTTTTGCCCTACGGAATAGATTTCCCATCTGGGCCTTCTGGTAGATTTACAAACGGGAAAAATGTAATCGACCTCCTCTGCGACCAGCTCAAGCTCCCATTGGTTCCTGCTTTCAGTGACCCCTCCACTCAGGGGAAGGAAGATTATCCATGGTGTCAACTATGCTTCCGGTGCTTCCGGCATACTAGACGATACCGGATCACGAGCAGTAAGACGGCATCGTTTTCTCTTTCTCATGCTATGATCATTTCCTTCTTCTTAATTAAACAGTAGACAAAACTCATCAATCATAAAATTAACGGTAAACTCACTTCATGAACATGCATGGCGGCTTAAACTAACGGTTGATATATATACGGCTTGCGTGCAGGGCAATGCTATCAGCTTAAATCAACAGCTTAGGAATTTTGAGGAGGTTACGCTGCCGGATTTAGAAGCTCAGATGGGATTCAGAAGAAGAGAGTTGCTACCGGAGTTCTTGTTCGTCGTCGGAACCGGAGGGAACGATTACTCGTTCAACTACTTCCTGAGGCAATCCACCGCGAATGCCAGTCTTGAAGTCTTCACTGCCAACCTGACAAAGATACTGTCGGGGAGACTGCAGGTGAATTCAATACAGCACCTACATGCACAGGACTTTGCTTTTTCTCTCTCTCTCTCATGGATTATATTTTTTTATTTTAAATTAATTTTTATAATGTTTTTTAAATTATTTTGATGTACTGATATAAAAAATAATATTTAAAAAATAAAAAATATAATTTTAATATATTTTTTAAACAAAATAATATTTTCAAAAACAACCATAATCAAACTCATTAACAGACACTAATAAAGCAGAGCACATCTATAATAATTAGGGTCATCATTCTCGTAGTTTTACATCCCTAACCCTAGAAATATAGCAATAAAAAAACCTCGAGTAAGAAAAAAAAACTGTTTTATAGTCTATTTTCTCGTGGAAAAAATAGTCCATAAAACTGTTTTAATAAAAACAAATACTAATAAAATTAAAAGTTTTAATATCTACGTAATTGTTTTTTTTTAAATCTAGAGTGATGATTTTTAGACTCAATTTAGCATCAAAGAAATTAAGAGTGTGTAAAAGAAAGAATAAATGCATGACTTTACAGCGATAAACCATAAATATATACATAAAAATATATAAAAATATAATTTTGTTATCAAATTAAAATCAATAATTAAAAAAAAAACAGATAACAAAAAAAGTTATTTCAATCCACAATAATTGAGACATCAATGGAGCTAGCAAAAAGTTATTTTCTACAGGTCACTCTTGCCCTAATTTTTTGCGACAGAAAATTCAATGCTCAGGGTTCTCTGTACCTTGAAGAACATTATTTGGTGACGAGCCTTTATTATGGACAACGCCGCCCTGGTCTCCACGTACCATCTCTATTCTATTTTTTAATTCATATGATATATGTTTTGAATTATATATAAAACAAACCCAAACAAATAATAAAGTATAGTTCATAATTAAATAAATATTGAATATGTTTAATGATGAAATTTAGATAAAATCAATTAAAAAAATAGATAAAAAAACTTGAATCAATAAATTTAACCTGCTCTTGAATAGATCAAGTTTAGAATGATAAAATTAGAAATATATATATATGTAAAACACTATTCACATAACAAAACACAATAAATGAAATTGGAACATGTAGACCAGGATTTAATTAAGAAACCCAGAATAAACTTATATTCAGAACAAAATAAAATTTATTCCAGCTTGTTCTAATTTATAAACGGTATGAGACACATCCGCAATTATGAGACAAAACAAAACGAGGTTGATCATGACTTTACTTTCAACCAATACCATCTTGTCTAGATTGTTGATGGCAGGATCATGTTTGACAATTTTTGCTGCAGAAACTGTACCGTTTAGGGGGTCGCAAGTTTGTCTTGATGGCTTTGAATCCAATTGGGTGCAGCCCGATGGTGATGGCCAGCCGACCAGGACGCCGTGGATGCATTCAAGTGTTGAACAAGGCAGCTCACCTCTTCAATGCTCACTTGAAGTCCTTGGTAGATGTCAGCAACCACCACCTGCCCGGCTCTCACTTCGTCTTCGTCAATTCTTACAGGATTATCAGAAAGATTATCAGAAACCCCCGTCCCCAGAGGTACATACATTGTTTTCTCATTACCAAACAAACACTTTAACCTGCTAGATTATTCTGTTAATAAACCATATCAGAATATAATTTATATTATTCTCTAGCATACCTCCTTAAATGAAACTTTTCTGGGCTTGAAACTTGCACACACTTGTACTACCTTGTGCTTGATTTATTGATCAAATAATATGAGGGATGATGAGATTCGAACTCGTGATTGCTTGGGTCAACGAGTCTCCGATACTATGTTAAGAACCATCTCACTTAAAAGATTAAACTATTAGGTGAGAATCCATAATATATAGTTTATATTATTCTCTAACATACCCTCCTCAAATGAAATCTCTTTTGGGCTTGAAACTTGTAGAGATCCATATTACCTTGTGCTTGATTTACTTATCAAATAATATAGGGGATGGTGAGATTCAAACGCGTGACTGCTGGGTCAAAAAGTATTTGATACTATATTAAAAACCATCTCACATGAAAACTTAAACTATTAAGTGAGACCACATAATGTAATTTATAATTTATATTATTCTCTAACAGATAAATCACAGTATCATATTTGAGTTGGTTTATGTGAAACAGGGTTCAAAGACACGACCAGTTCTTGCTGTGAATTGATGGCCTTGAATAGAGGAGGAAATGGAGTCCTGTGCAAGAAAGAAGGGAAGGCCTGTAAAGACAGGAACAGTCATGTGTTCTTCGATGGGTTGCATCCAACAGAAGCAGTGAATATTCAAATAGCAACCAAGGCTTATAATTCCAATCTTACAAGTGAAGTTTACCCTATTAATGTCAAACAACTCTCCATGTTTTAGCTCTATTTCCCTCTTAATTTGTAGATTACTAGATTTGTTTCGTGCTCTTAAACAATTTCTCTTTCTATGTAATATAATATTAAGTTCAAAAAAATCCAGATCTTTTATTTTTATGCGAAGAAATCTCACTCTCTATAAAATATACTGTGTGGATCAAGATGAACGAGTAAAATCTCGATTATCTCGGACTCTTATACGGGATGCACACCAAACTCGAAATCTATTATGCAGATCGCAAACTCTTTATTATCATACTATGTTATTTGAGGATAAAAAAAAAATCCAGGTCCCATGACATTTGGTTAAAGTTGTAATCTAAACAATCTAAAAAAAATGTAATAATGATAAATAAATTGAAAGAAAAAAAAAAGAAAAAAAGAATATTGAGGTTATCAAACAATTTAATGCTAACCTAATAAAGAGTTGAATTGATCTGTTGATGCCGACAAGACCATACTGTGACAAGTTAATTACAAGAAGCGCCATTAAACACCTAATAATTATGAAAACCATCATCAACCACCCGACATTTGCCATAAACCACCAATAAGGCAATAACCATTCAATAATTCTAACAACCATCAACAATCATTTAATACGACATGCAAGTTCATGGCTAGAAACACAACATACAGATAAATAAATCCTTATAATTTTATTATATTTTGCCCTTCTTGTACATTATTTTCTTCTTGTACATTTACCAACTTAAATACTAAAAGCCTGCGACGCCCTTCGGAGCAAAAGCCAATCAATCTAACCAGATTCAAATGGTGAGTACTGCTTGTTTATAGGGTGTGTTTGGCAGTGCTTTTTTTTAAAATATTTATTTAAAAAAAAATTTTATTTATTTTTATTTTCAAGTTTAAATTAACAAAATTTGATGTTTTTAGATCATTTTGATGTGCTGATGTCAAAAATAATTTAAAAAAACAAAAAATAATTTAAAAAAACAAAAAATAATAATTTTAATGCATTTTTTGAACGAAAAATACTTTCAAAGATAATCGTAAACACACTCTCAAATAGGCACATAGTCGCAACCTCCACCCGAAACGTGAGCCCACACACTTCCAAATTTGGGACTATTTTTGCAACCAAACCACCAGAAGAAACCCGCTAAAGCAGTCAAACCCAAAATAGTGTCAGTAACCACGACACGTGTTGATATTGTATTTCAAAAATATTTAAAAAAAATTAGTTTTTTTATATCATTTTCATGTGTTGATATCAAAAATAATTTTTAAAAAATAAAATAAAAAATTATTTTTGAATATATTTCTAAACAAAAACACTTTAAAAAACAACCACAATTTGATCACAAGGCAAAGGATTTGGTTGCACACTTTCACTGGTCCACAAACCCTAATATAAGAAGTACTAAGAAGCACTGGACCCTGATATCCACTAACAAAATCAGTGTGTTTTATCATGTAACAAAAAAATATATGTGTCTGATGCAGAAGTGGAAGCAATGCAAGAACTACTTGATAAACACAATTCACTCTGCAAGCTGCTATCCCAATGGAAACAATTTGCTGAGCCAAGAAACTAAACAATTTAGTCTGCTTTAACTCCATCATTTTTAATTACATTCCTACACAATCATTTGTATATCATTATGTTCTTGTTTAATCAAACTCATGATCATGAAGATAGATCATGAGGATTGACCATGAGGATTAGTTGTCTAATTTTTCTCTTTGATAAGAGGAGAAAAATAGCTAATCAATTAATGAGAGGGTCACTGATCTACCTGTAAATAATAATTTGTATATTCCATCTACTGACTACTGTAGACATAGTTTTGAATGAAAATAATTTGAAAAACAACTTTAACCACACTCTCAAGCATATAAATAATCAACATGTAATAACTTTGGTTTATTCCAATCTCATAGCGTGCTCTACATGTAATAAACAAATACAAATGGTCTATTTTGGAGTAATTTCAAATGAGTTCATGAATTTTGAAAGGCCAAACAGGCAGCCATGGTCCACAAACTTTCTCAAAATAAATGCTTGCAAATTATTGATTACCCAACTCCCAACCACTAACAAAATCTGATGTTTTTTATGTAACATAGTTTCTTGGAGAGCTGATTTTCTTGGCTTATTTTCCAGTCTAATGGTTAGGTAAAATTCTTATCATTACATTTACATCCATAGACAATGACTTGGATTTATATTCATATACTTATTAGAAAATTCAAATATATATACTTCTTTGATGAGCTAAATACTATACGACTACTCATTGTATTGTGTGTCGCTGAAAAAAATTATTTTTTTTGAAAAAATTAATTGGATAATATATTGGATTGATCTTAATTAATTTAGATTAACCTGCTAAACTCAAGATTTTGGTCATATACTCAACTAGATTTAAAATTTTTTGAATATATTAATTACTATATTTTAACATTATTTTTAGAAAGATAATTATATTCTTAATTATTAATTTCAGTGTACATATATATATTAGGTTGTATATTTTGTTATACTTATTTTTTAAAGAAAACCAAAATTAAAATCTGATTAGCAATAAAAATATCTAATAAAAAAAATTAAAAATTCCTCTTAAACTTCTTCGTTTTTATATATTTAGATTTTCTTTTATATGTCAATTTTCTCCTATGGAAATATTCATTGAATCACCAAAAGAAATATTCATTTTTAAGAAAATAAAATATAAAAATACTTGAATCCCTACATATCAAAAAAACTAAACATATCAAAACCTTTTAAGAAAATTGAATGTATAAAAGAGAAGAATCAAAGAGGAATAATCTTTCTTTGATAATGCAACGTTTGCTGAGTTAGAATCTAGATTTCAAATACCATTATTTTATTTATCAACAAGGAAAATAATTAACTTATGATTTTAGGGGAAGAAAAGAAAAATAAATAAATTATAATATTCAATAAGAGATAAATCGTTTTATCATTGAAACGTGTCACACTATATGATAGCGTTGACATGTTGAAAAGATAAGTTTGGCAAATGAAAGATGTCAAATATGTCACCCAGCATGCACTGAAAACTACATACTTTATTATTTTAATAGTAATTAATTTTGATTAAAAAAAAACAAATAGCTCCTGATAAATTAAAAAATAACAAAACAAATCAGTTTAAAAAGTTACAAAAAACCCTAGTTAAGGCAAGATTTGTTTTTACTTTAATAGTGACTTAACTATGAATTCAAAAGTGAAAATTCAAAACTACCCTGCACACAAGCCTAATTTTATTTTTTAATCTCCAATAACATTTTTTCTTTATAATATAAAATAAAAATAAAAATAAAAAATATCTTTCTACCCCATCAATCAAGCCAAAGGTTTTTGGAATAGAGGGGCAAGACCGGAAATTAACTGTCACAATCAATAGAATCTAAGCATAAAGCTATGGTAACCGTTGAAGTTTAAACATTCAAACCTCCTCACATTTGAAGTTTGAAGATTCATTTTCCAAGCATATGTAATAATAATAATACATAAATAATAATAATAAATAACTTTAGATTAACCCCTAACATATAATCTATTGTTAATTAGTCCTGAATCTTTTGATTTTATTAATTTTTTACCACAACTACAATGAACAATTAATAATATCATCTCTCGATCCATATTTATTAATGGTAGCTAAATATTCTATCTAATTTATACATCCATAAACATTGCTTCCAGCCAAGATGTCAAAATACACTTATATATATATATATATATTAATTGACAATTTTAGTGCCTGTTTGGGAATATAGTTGCGGTTGCTTTTGAAAGTGCTTTTCATTCAAAAATACATTAAAATTATGTTTTTTTTTGTTTTTTTAAATTATTTTTGATATTAGCACATCAAAATGATCTAAAAACACCAAATTTTATTAATTAAAACTTAAAAATAAAAATAAAAAATTTTGAATTTTTTTCAAAAACGCTTTTGAAAAGTCCTCCCAAATACCCCCTCTCAATTAATAATCAAGAATTCGTGAATTTTAGTGCATGTAGGAGTACAGTAGAAACTGTTTTTTAAAATAATTTTTGCTTAAAATATATTAATTTTTTTTTGAATATCATCGTATTAAAATAATTTAAAAATACTAAAAATCAAATTTAAAATAAAAAAATTGCTCTTGAAAAAATAGATTGAACCGCAGCTCAAAACATGTACGGAGGCTGACTGAGTCAAACGCACAAACCCCCGGTAGAGAGAAGAAACCAAAACCCACCCGTGAATGACCAGCTGCAAGCACTTGGAACAGTCAAAATTTAGAAAATGAAGTCCATCTCCATTTTTCTCTTGCTGTCACAAAAGTCAAGTTTCTCCATTAACCTTATGGCCCTCTCCCTCCTCTCTATACATACAGAAATCCTACAATAAAATCTTCAGAACGGCAAACAAAGATTGTTCAGAAAATGAATTTCCAAAATCTTTTTGTTTTTCTGTGTCTCTTCTTCACCATCACAAAAGCACAGACAACAATCCCACCAGGCAGCTCTCTCTCTGCTTCGAACCCAAACCTAACCTGGGTTTCACCAAATAACACTTTCTACATAGGATTTTCCCAGGTGGGTTCATCTTCTTCTTATACCTTATCCATCAACCACAACGGTGGTGTCCCAATTTGGACAGCAGGCAACTCTACTACCACGGTGGACTCCGGGGGGTCCTTTCGATTCCTGTCCTCCGGCAACCTCCGCCTCCTCAACGGCTCGGGCGTTATTGTCTGGGACTCTAACACTGCTGGACTCGGTGTCACCACTGCTTCACTTGATGAATCTGGTAATTTAGTGTTAAAGAATGGAACTTCATCTGTTTGGATGACTTTTGATCACCCCTCTGATACCATAGTACCTAATCAAACTCTTCGAGTTGATCAAGCTTTAATATCTGGGTCTTATTCTTTTAGGTTTCTTAGTTCAGGAAATCTAACTTTGAAATGGAATAATAGTATAGTGTATTGGAATCAAGGTAATGCTTCTCTTAATGCTAATTTTTCATCGCCTACTTTGGGGATTCAACCAACTGGGATTTTGTCAATTTTTGATGCTGCTTCTACAAGTAGGCCTCGAGATGTGGCTTATAGTAATGATTACGGTGATGTGGGTGCAAGGTTGAGGTTCTTGAAGTTAGATAAAGATGGGAACTTTAGGATATATAGTGTTGATTCAGGTAGTAAAACTCCAATTATGGTATGGTCAGCTTTGACTGATCAATGTGAGGTTTTTGGTTATTGTGGGAATATGGGAATTTGTAGTTATAATGTGTCGAGTTCGAGTCCAATTTGTGATTGTCCATCTGAGAATTTTGAGCCTGTTGATGTGAATGATAGTAGACAAGGGTGTAAAAGAAAAGCTGAGATAGATAGTTGTCCGGGGAATGCTACTATGTTGGAGATAGATAATGCAAAGTTCTTGACCTATGAGCCCGAGTTGCGTGCTCAGATTTTCTACATGGGAATATCAGCTTGCCGGTCGAATTGTCTCTCTCAAGGTTCAGCTTGTATTGCTTCTACATCTTTGTCTGATGGAACTGGGCAGTGCTACTCAAAACCTCCGGGCTTTATCAGTGGTTATCGGAATCCAGCGCTTCCCAGTACTTCATATGTGAAAGTTTGTGGGCCGGCGCAACCAAGCCCTCCACCTGGTGTTCTGACTGTGGAGAACAGCAGAAGTAGGGGATTGCGAGTCTGGGTTGTTTGCGTTGCTGTTGTGATTACCCTTTTGGGTTTGATTGCTGTGGAGAGTGGTCTGTGGTGGTGGTGTTGTAGAAACAGTCCCAAGTTTGACAGTTTGTCAGCTCAGTATGCGCTCCTGGAGTATGCATCTGGTGCTCCAGTGCAGTTCTCGTATAAAGAGCTTCAGCGCTCAACAAAAGAGTTTAAAGAGAAGCTTGGAGCAGGAGGGTTTGGAGCTGTTTATAAAGGGGTTCTTGCTAACAGAGAAGTTGTTGCAGTGAAGCAACTTGAGGGAATCGAGCAGGGTGAGAAACAGTTCAGGATGGAGGTTGCAACTATTAGTAGCACTCACCATTTGAATTTGGTTAGATTGATTGGTTTTTGCTCTGAGGGTCGGCACAGGCTGCTGGTGTATGAGTTCATGAAAAATGGGTCTCTTGATAATTTCCTCTTCACTACCGAAGAGCAGTCAGGAAGATTGTTGAATTGGGAGCAGAGGTTTAACATTGCCCTTGGAACTGCAAAAGGAATCACGTATCTTCACGAGGAATGTCGAGACTGCATTGTCCACTGTGACATAAAGCCGGAAAACATTCTTTTGGATGAGAACTGCAAGGCCAAGGTGTCTGATTTTGGTCTTGCAAAGCTCATAAATCCCAAGGATCACAGATATAGGACACTGACCAGTGTGAGAGGAACAAGAGGATACTTGGCTCCAGAATGGATTGCAAATCTTCCCATAACTTCCAAATCTGATATCTACAGTTATGGGATGGTTTTGCTGGAGATAGTGAGTGGCAGAAGGAATTTTGAAGTCTCGGCAGTAACAAACCATAAAAAGTTTTCCGTGTGGGCTTATGAAGAGTTTGAGAAGGGCAATGTCAATTCAATTCTGGACCAGAGGCTTATAGACCAAGGTGTGGATATAGAGCAAGTGACTAGGGCAATTCAAGTGAGCTTTTGGTGCATCCAGGAGCACCCATCTCAGAGGCCAATGATGGGAAAAGTGGTGCAGATGCTGGAGGGAATTTCTGAGATTGAGAGACCACCACCACCAAAGGCAATTACAGAAAGTTCTGTTAGTGGAACAAGCATAATGAGCAGTGATGTCAGTGCTCTCTCGACTTTTGCAGCATCAGCTGCAGCTCCGTCATCTTCCTCATCGCATCAGACTGTGGGAGTTTCGCCTTTAGCTTCAGGTATAAATACAGAGAGGGCATCTTCATCACTGCTGTACTCAGACCCAAACTGAAGTTCATCACTAAACACACCATTCCCCTCCAATGCCTAGGAACTCCTAAGGAGGTAACAATCTGTAACGATAAACCATACATTGTATCGATGACAATGAAATCTTGTAAAAATTGTCTCAACTGTACTGCGTATATAGATGTATCAGAAATGGCCTTTTGCCTTAATAGATTATATGTTATAAAACCCTGTTCATTCAAGAAGGATGTAGTTATAAATTCTCACAATTATTGTTTGCTGAAATTATGTGATCAGGTCCCACTTCATGGGAATGAATTTCTTTGTCCAGCCATTTTTGTCAAAGTTTTGGTAATTAACTCACTATCCAAGTTTCCTGTCACAATTAAAACATTGCCTTGTGCTAGATGATGACATCCCATTCGATGATTGAAAATTGATATCAGACGCAAATGATTTATATCCCAATACATGTTGTCGGTAAAAAAATATTCATGTATCCCAGTGAGGAAATGTTCCAACCACGAGCTTTAAAAAATCTATTTTTTTTTTATATTGATGTTAGAAACGTATTATTTTGATTTATTTCAAATTATAAAACATTTTATCTATCATAATCTCATACTCTATTTGTGAGGTTGACTCGTGCCAAATTGCAGCAAAGCAACAGATTAGGGCCTGTGTTGTTTGGTAAACTATACTTTTCCAACAGTTCACTAAGCGCCACATAATCTCAATATTTCCTCCATGGCTTCTTCTTTTTCTGATGAAATTCATCCATGAACATAAAGTCAAAAACCTTCCAGCTTTATATTTCATCCAGGCCTGTTCATTTTGCTTGAATATTATATATGACACATGCCTGTGTTCTTTGTCTAGAATCAGAAACGACCATTTCAAAGAAACCAAAATGTAGCTGAGAAAGTTAACTCAAGCAATCTCCAGATGTGCGAAAGGAAAATTGCAACTGCTGATTGCCAAGCAACCTCCAACTGTGTGAAAGGAACACTGCAACTGCTATTTGTTGAAGAACTCAACCCCTACCCAACCATAGTTGTTTGTGCCTATTTTAAGGTCAAATGAAGCGAGCATTGCAGTTATTTTTATTTATTTTTTTGGATTTGAGGACACCCCATCTCTGACAAGTGCACTTTATGAGTCCAGGTAAACGAGTAAAATCCCTGCTGTCCAAAGCATTTACAAGAAATGCATGCTCTGACTCAAGCTCGAGACGCTATTTCTGAAAACTACAGGCTTCAACCTCTGGCAAAAATGGGCTGGGTAATTTCTGATAGACTCACACTCGAAGATGCATATCATAAATAATACTTTCAAGACATGTTCATCTAACTTCCCATACTGGAAAGTAGTTGGATCATAAGTTATGATAAAGTGCTGGTACAAGTATCCTATTTATTATCAAATCCTAGTACAAAGTATCCTATTTATTATCAAATCCCAGTACAAGTACAATATATAGCATAAGATACCAAGAATCCTGTGCCTTCAGAGACAGCCTTTCAGGTTTCAGACTATTGAATTTTACTGTAACTATGATTGTCATCGTAGTTAGCGTATGAAACAGAAGATGGCATTTTAACTCCTGTAAGGTTAACTTAACAGAAACAGCAGATTTCTGCAGTTTTTTTTTCCTGGAGGAAAACGGGAACAGATTTAGCTGGTTTTATCTTAAATCTATCTAATCCAGACAGTGATCCCTCATCAATGTTCTATTAAATCCTGCTGTATCCAGTCTTTTCCGTAACCTATCACATGCTAGTAATGTGCCATGTTGCCCATCGAAATCATTTCAATGAGAAGGGAAAGCATTATTGCCTACCACACTGATTCTTCGAGCTTGATGTGGATCTATGTACTTGGTTCCATGGCTGTCATGACTCATGCATGAGCTTGAGATCATCAGCTGTGAAGGGGTAATGGGCTTTTTCCATTCATTGCTCGTACATTTCTGAGTTCAAAATCTATATTTTGTACAAATTAGCATGTATGTAATAATTAAGTTCTTGAATCCCATCACCATCATCTGAAAATGAAAGACATTAAATAATAGGGTACCTCTGTACTTAGTTTGGATCTACGCCACTGGCTGAAGCTCTCATTGAAGAAAATAAAAGAAGAGGCCGAGTGCTTCGAAAAGGAGTGAGTGACTCTGCCACTTAACTAAACGCTTCGATCATTAGCTGAAAAAAAGCTGTTCGTTTTGCTCATTTCCATGATAATGATGATGCCTTGTCTCTTGCATGTGGTGAAAAAATATTTGGTCGATCTTGCTAGGTACTGTAATTACCAGTTGTTTTTATTAATATGAGTGTTTGTATTATTCTATGCATCTCGACTAATCTTATAGACCCTGAAGTTAATGATTATATATCATATTAATAATTATAGATCTCGAACGGGCTCTAAAACTAATTATCATATATTATATTAGCAGCTATATAACTCGAAACTGGGTCTACATAGAGCGAACCCTTAGCTGGGCACTTAGTATCTATTTTGGAAGTGTGGTTGAGGTTATTTTTAAAAATACTTTTCATTTAGAAATGCATCAAAATGATATTTTTTTCTAAAAAAACAAATTATTTTTTTGATATCAGCAAATGAAAATGATCTAAATACACTAAAATAAATTAATTTAAAATAAAAAAATAAATGTTTTTTTTCAAAATCAATTTTAAAATGGACGAATAAACACCCCATTAGTAGTTACTTTAATTCCTAGCTTTCAACTTTCGAGCCCACAGCATTAGCAATTTGAGTGCAAGCCAATATTAAATATTTATAAAAGTAGTTGACCTCTGAGCCTCGTGAAACCACTACAATTTTATTTCCAACTTCACCTCCTCATGATCATAATCCCTTTTTTGTATCATTATTTATTGAGGATTTAGATTGTCAAAAATGATTTTTTATTTTATTTTAAAAAAAATTATTTTTGATATCTGTAAATAAAAATAGTCTAAAAACACTAAAATAATTTAATTTAAAATAAAAAAAAAAAAAATTCAAGTTTTTTCAAAAATACTTTTAAAATACAATACTAAACACTCCTTTAATAATTACTTTAATTACTAGCTTTCAACTTTCGAGCCCACAGCATTAGCAGTTTTAGTGCAAGCCAATATATAATATTTATATATATTATAAATAGTTGACCTCTGAGCCTCGAAAAGCCATTACAGCATTATTATTTATTTATTATTATTATTATTATTATTATTATTATGGTAACATGTATTATGCATACATGTTAGTATTTTGCCTAAATTAAATAAATACATATGTTAATTAACAATAAGAAAAATTGTTGGATAGGGATTTGGGATATTTGCTTGAGAAATAAGCTTAATCCTCACTTTTTTCTAATTATGAAGGCAAGATTCAAAATAATAATTAGCTAAGACTTGAGTTTTGGATTGTTTTCTGTAATTACCCAATTTACATTAACACATCATAAATTAATGATTACCCTAAGCATATCTATTATAAATATACAAAAACATTTCACTCAAGTCAATTGATATAAACAAGCATAATCAAACACAGGAAGAAAGAAAATGATGAATACATTATAAATTTATTAAAACCATACAA
Source organism: Salix udensis (assembly GCA_029204005.1). Classification (NCBI taxonomy): domain Eukaryota; kingdom Viridiplantae; phylum Streptophyta; class Magnoliopsida; order Malpighiales; family Salicaceae; genus Salix; species Salix udensis. The sequence continues at coordinate 3,143,543 of CM055031.1, forward strand.
GACAATATTTTGTGATTAGCAATTCAACAAATCCAATCCTAAAAATTATTGAAATAACAAATAAATCATATATACAGGTTAAAATTGAGTTTTACAAGTCATTGGAGTCGATTGGAACTCGACTGAAGAGGTTAAAACATGAAAAACAAATGCAAGAAAAATTGTAAAAATGCACTTAATTAGGGGTGAATAAAAAAACTAAAAAAACAATTAAACTGATTAGAGTATTCTTTCAAACTTCCAGTCCGATCTAGTTTTAGTTTTTGAAAGCTACAACTGAATCGAACCGGTTCAAATTAAATAAAATATCATAAAAAAAACTTTTTATTCTTCCGGTTTGGTTCAATTTTTTTTGTTTGATTCTATTTTGGTGAAATGAGATAAGAAAAAGACTTGGTTAAAGTTAAAAAAAAACTTACAAAAACCAAATACTATTTTTTTGATTTTTTTACATAAAAAACAAATCAAAAACCGGTCAGTTTAAACCAATTTTAGTTTGATTTTGTTGTTTTTCTTCATAATTTTGATTAGGTTGTTTTTATAAATAAAAACCACACCAAATAAAAAATGACCCCCCCACACCCAACGACAATTTTTCTTCTCATACTTATTTGTATGACTATTTATATTGTCTAGGATACATGCAAAATATAAAAAACTAAACTGGGAAAAAAATGAAAGGTAATGATATTGTTTCCTTGTTGATCATGAATTTTTAGTTAATTAAATTTCATCTTCTTAATATGTAGGATCTCTTTCAATATTATTTCAATTATGTTTGGTCCTCATGTTTATTTATTTTTTCATCTTTTACAAAGTCTTTCATCATAATTTTTTTTCATTAATCACCTTAATGCCATTCATTATTTTTTTACTCTCCAGACTCTTTTTTTCTCCTTTTTTATTATCATTATTATAAAAACTAAATTAGACCAAAAATATGAGTTTTGGAAAGCACAGAGAATTTGGGGTAAAAAATGGCTTGTAACATGAGCATTCACTATATATTAAAAAGATATCTTTCTAACTAAAACCTCTTTGTCTCATTAACATGCTTATTTTATTTAGTTTGAGAATTTTCACTATAACAATTCTTTTTAGACAACATTGTATTTATTCCAAAAAAAATATCCATTTTTAAGAAAATAACACATTAGTAATTTTGAAGTGAGTGCATAAAAAATAATGATAATACAAAGTTCATGAATTATCACAATAAACTCTTTGGAAGTGTATTAAATGAGGCTTAGTTGGTCATCCATGAAATCTTCATACATGAATAGTTGTCTAGATTGAATTGAATATTAAATCATGTGAGAGTTGACATAATATAACCAAGTTGACATGATGAGTCTATATGCAACCTAAGAAATTGGTAAAATACATGACTTAACTTTTAAAAAACAATTAAAGATAGTAATATTTTTTTTAATATTAAGGAAATGACATATCATTTTGTTCCATATCAACCAACCAAATTTATGACCCAAGTTATAGACCCGATGGGTTCAATAAGCTTATTTTTCTAAAACTTGTTTTATATAATTGTATTATAATAATAATAATTAAAACCATTTATCATAATAAAGAAACCAAATAAAAAAATTAATTATGATAGGCTTTACAAAAAGAATGATTGTTCATGAACAAAGTAAAAAAAGTTAGTTATTTTCACCTAAAAACACCTAAAACACCTTTTAAACATCCCAAAATCAATTGATCAACCAAAAACCCTAAAACATATAAAAATACAAATCAAACATGGAAAACAATTATTTCTCAGCCTCAATCTACTTTGTTTTTGGCAAAATAAAGGATCAAATTGAACAATTATTAAATATGTAATGCGCACTTCTATAACAAGAGGATATCACATATGATCCTTTAAGAAGCACTATGGCCTAGCATCACCCTTAGACTATGACACCATAAAATACTTGGCCGACTCGAGCTTAATAACTATATGTCATGCATGCCTCTATAATACAACAATATCAAATTGCATCAAGCCATGTCTATACCAATATACACATGATTGACTAATGACATGTTTAGTAGTGTGGTTTATATTGTTTTTAAAAGTGTTTTTCGTTTAGAAATGCGTCAAAATAATTTTTTTTTAAAATTATTTTTTTGATATTAGCACATAAAAATAATCTAAAAAACATAAAAAACATTTAATTTAAAGTAAAAAATCAAAAATCAATTTTTTTCTTTTTTTAAAAAAATATACAGTGTAAAACACTAAGTAAGAGGCAATATGGCCTAGTAATATTTTGCTTTTAAATCGGTTGTGACAAAATGGAACCCTTACTAGACTCACCACAAACTATGTGCAGAAAAACAAGAACACAAGGCATCTTTTCCAACGAGGATGTACCATTCCTCGTTGTGGTTGTAATTTTTGTGTATTTTAAAAGGAAATTCAATAATGTTTTCTTGTATTATTTCTAAAAATTATAGCTTATAGTTTTTTTTTATTTAAAATAAATCATTGCCATAACTTTTCCAAGAAGACCTTAAAATATTATCTGGACAACAAAAATGTGAATATATAGGCACTACTACATTATAATGCAAACACATGGAAACATATAACTTGCCCCCCCCCCCTCTATACGCATATAATTACTTCAATATTGACGGAATTACTAATTATTCAAGTCTTTATGGAATTATTATGTATAGAATTACACAGAACTTTTATGATTTATTTTTTTGGTTAATGGAGGATCTCAACCAGATTGTCAATACCGTCTTGTTCCGGGCCAAAACGGTAGAACATTTAGTACCATTAAAAAAACCTAGACAAAACAACATTGTTTTTATCTCGGTTTTAATTCCGGTCCCTTCCAGAAATACCGACCAAATTCTGGTCGGAATGTCTCGGTACCGTTTCGGCCTTAAAATCCTCCTTATTTTGATTAACTTGTGATTGTGTTTCTAATTTTGAGATTATGTTTGTTTGACCTTTGTGTTTATATTGTATCATTTAAAGTTCATTTATCTTGAATTTTAATTATGCTTGTTAAATTAATATTTTAATTTTTTTTATATATATATATATAATTAATTATATATGAACAGTATAACCCCAAAATAACACACCTAAATACTCCAAAATCAAAATATTTTATACCAATAAAAAAATCACGACAAAAACGACAATTAGAGAGATATTGACAAAATTAATCCCAACAAATACAATGAGAATGAAGTTTGTCTCGTTGATTCTTTTCATGCACTAATCTTTTGTAATCTGCTTTACCTCTCATATATATATATATAGAGAGAGAGAGAGAGCAGCAGAGCTAGGTAGGTAGGTAGTGATTTAGCTTGTTTATGTTTTCAATATAGAATCATTTGTAATCATATTATACCCAAGCTAGCTACTACCTACCTCTCTCTCACAAGAGATTGATGGTATATTTTATGTATTTTTTATTTTCTTCTACTCCAAAATGTAAAGTACTCCCCCCACTCTAGAATTTATAAAATATATATATATATTCGCCATCCGTGCTCCTAAAATGAAGATGGTCATTACGTGGGAATAGATAGCAACACAAGATGCTTATCCTGGTCTCATATGATTAGCTTTCATAAAGATCATGCGGTTGCTAAATGATATAAAATCTTTATTTTAACTTGAAAGGAATGATTTGTTGGTTGAAAAGATATATTTTATTTTTTAGATTTAAATTTTAGAGAACATTTGAATATACTGGATTGGTATGAAAGGTGTATTCTGAAAATTAAATACGGAAAACTTAATCTCAGTTGCGTATGCAAAGTGATTCCAAAATATAATTAATTTATTGTCGAATAAAAAAACTTTTTTTTTTATATATGTATTTATAAATGTATTTCAACATAACATGCCAATAAATGACGAGCTCAAGAGAACATCGAAAAAAATCTTGCATTTTTTTTTATTTGACAAAATAAAAAGTTCAAGAATCCAGCTTTGGCACAAAATAAAGTCACCACGTACGATAATAATATAAGCTTTTTTTTAATTAAATATAATTTAATTTATTTACAAATCAATAAAGCTCCAAATCCTGTGCCTTTAAACCTTAGATTAATTATTCTTCAATTTGTCTCCCTCTCTCCACCCAATATTTCCTAGTAGCCAGATTCCTGAATAAAAGTAAATATTGAAAAGCCTTAAATCATCGTGTGGCATTTCTTTAAGGAATCTAGTTTTTGCTCATATATCAAACCTTTTTCATAAAAGTTATTGCTTAATTGCTTGCCACCAAGCAGCCATAGTGTAGTGTGATGTAAAACAGTTTGAGATATGTTTTTCCAGATTTTCAAGTTCGAGTTAAAACGTGTTCATCTATAAAAATCTAAAACAATCAAGATTTTAATTGCTTAACTTGGAGTCGTAAAAAAATATCTAAATAGAGATAGGGTTTCGTCAAATCCCTTTACTTTCTTCTTAATTTTACTTAAGTTAATGTATTCTGTCGTTAAGTATTAATTATGCCCCAAAATCCCTAGCCATTGCAGGTGTATTTGTTCACTTATATATATTGGTTTGAATTTATCTAGAATTTAAACATAATCTTACTATAATTTCTATAGCTACTTTTGGGGGGAATCCTGTGATTTTTCCTTTTCAGTTCTATATAGAGAATCCTGTGCTATAATCTTTTTTTTTTTTAACTTAGATGTTCAGTCAGCTTACGTGCACTTCAACTAATTCTAAATAACCATATAATTTTTCAATGATCATTATATTAATAATTACAGGGCTAACAAATTATTTAATTCCAATCTCTTATGATTTAACTACCTCAATTATAATCTTATAATATAAGCAACATTCGGTGAGGGGGGAAAGAAGGTTGCTAGGCTTTTGACCTCTATGTTGCCTTTTTAAAGCCATAGCAGCTATTTTATGCCAGGGAAATGGGACAATTTCTGCATCACTAGAATAAAAAGAGTGGTTTGGAGATTCTTGTTGATTTTTGAAGTGTTATTTATTTATAAATATATGAAAATAATATTTTTTTTTAAAAATAAATTAATTTTGACATTATTATGTCAAAATAATATTTTTTTAAAAATAAGCAAGAATAAAAATTAAATTGTATTTAAGTAAAGCAAGTGTGCATGCCCTTCTCAGCAAATAATGATAACATCACGAAATTAGAAACTCATTTTTGGTTTTAATAAATGAGTCAAACGAGTTAAATTTGAATTATTGTTTGACATATATAATTCTATAGCCAAAGTATTTATTGATGAACAAAAAGGGATCATAACATTATAGAAATTAAAATATTTTTTTGCTAATGTTTTCCCCACGAACTCCCCTTGAATCTCTCTTGATGGACTGATAATATATTCCCTCAATCTCAATATGAAGTTCTTCTTTCCACTCAATAATTAACTACCAATTTATTTTTATTTTATTCGAGAAAATCTCATCTTTCCTTTAAGCACTCTTTACAGACTCGGGTTAAGCGAGTAAAATCTCGAATGTTCCAAATTTTTACAAGGTGAGTATGCTCTAAGTTGAACTCAAAACCTGCAAGACAGATATCAATATTGAACTACTTACCATTAGAGGTGTTATACCAAATGATGGCTTCTAAGATATGTTGGGTTATAGTATTTCTCTCACTTTACCTATATTATTATGGAAGTTGATGTTGCTCGTGATAATATAAACATCTATGAACTATATAGTTTTAATTTCGGTTCATATTTTTTCTTTAATCTTTTTTGATATATTTTTTTATATAAAAAAACACACATATACATACACAAATATTATTTATGGTTTTTTTCTTTTACATATGTGTCATAGGGGACATCATAATAAATTTAGTATAAAATAAAAATGAAAAGTTACCATATAGTTTTATGGTAATTAGAATACATAATTGATCTTTCAAAGGTTTTCAATAAAAAGTTGATTATGTAATAAAAAAGATATAATTAATATATTCATCTTATATTTAAGATAAGTTGCAATATTATTTCTTTTAAAAAGAATGTGTTTTTTATGCTTAGAGATTGCCTAAACCTAACATTTTAAATTGAAATAAGTGGTTTGGATTTGGGCACAGAGATTACCTAATCCCTATTTTGATAAAAAAAAAACTCAGCTACAAATGTGTGATTGTCAATTCAAATATTTATTGAATTCAATTATTCAGTTAAATATAAATCATTACAGTTGTATTGGTAGAATTATATATAAAAAAAAACCAATTTAATTTTCTACCAATACAATTATCCAGATTTGATTGAAAAAAGAATAATTAAATTGGTTTTTAAATTATGATTATTTTATTTCTTTTATTTTCCTTTATATTTTCCCATGCAATAGTACAGAAATTATCAATCAAAACTAATCAAGCCTTTTTATCTCGCTTACTTTATTCTTTTTCCAAAAGACAAAAAAAAGAAAGAAAAAAAAAGAGAGTAAAGCCTAGTGATAGGGCTGCTTTGCTCACATCAAGGAATATAGGATATCTTCCTAACTTTGTGACTAAACGAACATGAATATATCATCTTTTTAGAAAGTTAATTGTGAAACTATTACATTTCAAAATTGTTTTTCAAAAAAATTCAAAGAAATTAATTTTTTTATTTTATATTTAAAATAATAATATTTTTATTTAAAAAAAATTAGTGTTTTTAGATCATTTTAATATGATGGTATCAAAAATAATTTTTAAAAAATATATATATCATTTTGATGCATTTATGAACAAAAAATATTTTCAAAAACAACTTTAACCACACCCTCAAACATGCACTTAGACTCGCTTGATGCTTGACATGAAAGTTGAAATTAAAAAATAAACTTATGAAAATATAATACTCTTAATTCATACTTTGTAGTCATACTCTTAATTCATTCTGTTTTTTTTATAATCATATTATTAAATTAATCAATTTTATTTTACATATTTTAATTAGTGACCTCATTTTAGATTTTATTTTACTATTTCAGAAATGCTATAATATTTGAACATCTTTTAAAAATTTAACTAGATTAATAACATAGCTTGGACAACCTCTCAAGTCAACAAAAACCAATTAATATTTGAATTCCTTAGACAAGAGTACTCTCCATCAGATTTGCCTCCCCTTTGAATTAAAAACAAAAAACATTATTGTCATGATTATCAGTTTTTTTAAGTATTTATTTGCTATTAAGAAAACAAAATGTTCTTCCTGATATAAATGAAAGAAAATTCAGATGCATATGACTTGGTGAAAAACAAGCCATCCATGAAAAATCAACAAACTAATATCAAAATATATTTGTTGCATTACTTGTATTTTTATGTTTGAAATTATATTTAAGTGTATCTTAAAAAAAAATTTTGACTTGAGAAAATATATTAATTCACATTTTAATATTTTTATGGTTTTAACGTGATGATATAAAAAGATACATATTTTAATTAAAAAGTTATTTTAATATATTTTTAAATAAGAATTATTTTTATTATGTCTAGCTTTTCATCACATAGACAAAATCTTGATTGTGCAAGAGAAGTGAATCAAATAGCGAGTGATTCTATAACAAAAAAAAAGAAAGTAAAATGACTAATTTAGTTAAAATTCTCTCATATATCACCTACCTATTAAATTAATCAAATATATAATAAACTATCTAGCAAGTGGTCTCTAGTGGTAAGAATTTTAAACTAAGTGTTTGCTTTCATTGTGTTATCAGGTTCGAACCATATGGTTGCTAATATGATAATCATTGGAGACTTACATGATTGTTAATATTAGGACCCGTGAGAGTATTTGAGGTGCACGCAAAATTGACCCGGACACCCTATGTTAATTAAAAAAATATAAAATATTCTCTCCTTTTCATTTGACAATAATGAATATCTTTAAAAATCAATTAAAAATATTTTTTAAAGAGATATATGCATTCAAAAGAATTTAATTTTATTAAATGCTATTAATAATGTTATAATCTATAAAGTCAAAGAATAAATAAACCTTCATGACATTTTTATTTTTCTATTTACAGAATCTTCATGATATTAAACTGTTGAGCCGTGAGATATCAATTGGACGATTATATACAGTTATAGTTAGTTGTAACTAACTAGAATCATGTATAGATAATACCTAGCTCAACTCATGTATTAATAGCATCGATTACAAGTAAATAACGTCAAGAATAAGAAATCTTTCACTTACCCAGTATTTCTCTTCTCAGTTCCTCTCTTCGATTATTCCTTCTCTGCAAATCTTCTTCTTACTTTAGACATATTCTCTAACTCTTCCTAACATATGGTATCAGAGCCATATCACTAAAAATTAAATAAAGAACATTAAGAAACTGAGCTTTCTTGAAAAAGAAGGCAAAAGCAAAGCAGAAAAGATCAATCAATGGCAATAGAATTAAGCAATTTTATCCTAGCAGTAATACCAAGATTTGATGGTCGTTACAATCATTGGTCTATGCTTATGGAGAACTTTCTTAGATCCAAAGAATAATGGAGTCTAATAGAAAAAATGGTTGGTGCAACAAGAGAAGAAGGAGTGCAATCAACAGACACAATAAAAAGCACTTGAAGAAGACAAATTGAAGGATTTAAAGGTCAAAAACTACCTATTTCAAGCTATTGACAGAACCATCATTGAGACTATACTCAACAAAGAGACTTCAAAGGTCATATGGGATTCCATGAAACTGAAATATTAAGGATCCACCAAGGTGAGACGTGCCCAACTACAAGCACTTAGAAGAGAATTTGAAGTTCTTGGCATGAAAGAAGGGGAAAAAGTTGATGATTACTTTACAAGAACATTAACTATTGCAAACAAAATGCAAGTACATGGAGAAAGTATGAAGCAAAATGTAATTATTGAGAAAATTTTGAGGTCAATGACCTCGAAATTTAATTATGTTATCTGTTCTATTGAGAAATCCAATTATTCTTCTACCATGTCAATAGATGAACTTCAAAGTAGTCTTCTAGTTCATGAATAGAGAATGCAAGGTTAGAAAGAAGAAGAGTATGCTTTAAACATTACCTACATTGAATGACTTGTTAAAGTTCTGTCAGGATTGCATGAAAGGGAAACATCATAGAGAGACATTACCAAAAAAAAGCTTGTGGAGAGCATCCAAGAAACTACAACTTGTCCATGCATATATTTGTGGACCTATTTCACCAGAATTAAACAGTGGGAAGAGGTACATAATCACCTTTATATATGACTATAGTAGAAAGACATGGGCATATTTCCTATTACAAAAATCTAAAGCATTGTCTATATTCAAGAAATATAAAGTGAGTATGGAAAGAGCAAGTGGTGAAAGAATCAATTGTTTAAGAACTGATAGAGGGGGAAGAGTTCACTTCGAGTGAATTTAATGATTTTTGTAGCACGCATGGAATCAAGAGACAACTTATCACAACATACACCCCACAGACAGGATAGGGGTTGTCGAGAGGAAGAGTCGCACCATAATGAATATGGTGCGCAACATGTTGTCAGGGAAAGAATTACCAAAGCAATTCTAGGCAGAGGTTGTCAATTAGTCCATCTATGTGATCAACAGGAGCCCCACCACATTTGTTCCCAATATTACTCCTGAAGAAGCATGAAGTAACATGAGGCCTAGTGTTGATTTTTTTTCGTGTCTTTGGATGTATGGCATATGTTCATATACCCGAAAATCAACGTAAGAAGTTAGATGATAAAGTTTCAAATGTGTGTGGTTAGGGGTAAATGAAAAGTCCAAAGGGTACAAACTTTATGATCTAGTAGGGAAAGAAAATTATCACTAGTAGAGATGTAGTATGTGTGGAAAATGCAAAAGTGGGAGTGGGACAGAAATGCAGAAGAGATGAAGCATAATGAGTTAGAATTGGGCAGACATTAATGAAAAGGACAGTGATATCAGTGGAGGTGTAGAAGTTGGAAACAATCATCCTGAACATGACAATAATATGCACAATGATAACTCATCAAGTAGCCTTCTAGACAGTCTATCTGAAGAAATACCACATAACAACAATCAAGAAAGGTGCAGAAGAAACCAACCTGGTTAACAAGTTATGTAACTGATGAGGCACTGTTTAAAGGAGAAGAAGATGGAGGACATAATCTTGCAATGTTCATCTCTGCAAAAGACCCTGTCACATTTTAAAAGGCATTCAAAAGTGAAAAGTGGAGAGAAGCAATGGATACAAAGATAACAAAACAAAACATGGGAATTAATTGTCCTACCAGTTGAAGCAAAACCTATAGAAGTAAAGTGGGTATTCAAGATAAAATTAAATGAAGAAGGAAAGGTGGACAACCACAAGGCCAGGCTTGTGGCAAAGGGTTACTCTCAAAGGCAAGGAATTGACTATAATGAAGTATTTTGCACCAGTAGCTAGGTGGGATATAATCAGAACTATCCTAGCACTAACAACTCACAAGGGCTCGGTATGTTAATCAACTGGATGTTAAGAGTGTGTTTCTGCATAAAGAGCTAGTTGAAGTTATATTTGTTGAACAACCACAAGGATATAAGAAACAAGGAGAGGAGCATAAGTTGTACAGGTTGAAAAAGGCATTATATGGACTCAAGCAAGCCCCTAGAGCTTGGTACAACAGAATTGAGACTTATTTTGTCAAATAAAGGGTTTGAAAAATGTTTCTATGAACATACATTATTCACAAAAACCAGTGACAAAAAGGGAGTATACTAATTGTAAGTCTATATGTGAATGATCTTATCTTTACAGGAAATAATGAAGGCATGTTTAAAGGCATCAAAGATTCAATGATGAGAGAGAGTTTGACATGTCTGATCTTGGAAGAATGAAGTACTTTTTAGGTGTGGAAGTCATACAGAATGCATAATTGATATTCATCTACCAAAGGAAGTATGCTAGAGAGGTGTTGGGAATATTTGGAATGGAACATAGTAATGCAATGCAGAATCCCATTGTCCCTAGGATGCAAACTTACAAAGAATGAAGAAAATACAAGGGGTGTAAATACTACAGAATATAAGCAATTAGTTGGCAGTTTACTATATTTGACAACCACTAGACCGGATCTTATGTATGCGGTTGGGTTAGTCAGTAGATACATGGAAAGACCTATTGAAATGCATCTTCAAGCTATCAAAAGGATACTAAGGTATCTAAGGGGAACTACGGAGTTTGGGATCATATATAGAAAAGGGGAAGGAAGGACAACTAAGAGCATTTGCAGATACTAATTATGCAGGGGATGTTGATGACAGGAAGAGTACATCTGGATTTGTGTTTATGATTGGAATATGAGTTGTTTCTTGGTCTAGTAAGAAACAACCAGTAGTGACATTATCTACAACAGAAGCAGAGTTTATAGCAGCATCATCTTGTGCTTGTCAAGGGGTTTGGTTAAGAAGAATTCTGAGAAATATTGGTCTTGAACAATTGACTAGCACAATGATCTATTGTGATAATAATTCTGCTATAAGACTTTCAAGAAACCCAATATTACATGGTCGAAGCAAACACATAAATGTCAGATTTCACTTCCTAAGGGATCTTACAAGAGAAGGGGTTGTGGAACTAGTGTATTGCAACACACAAGAACAAGTTGCAGACATCATGACAAAACCACTAAAGCTGGAGGCTTTCTTAAAGCTAAGGGACAAATTAGGCATGGGATAAGATGCACAAATTGAACTACTTACAGTTCAACGAATTAGTTCAAGGGAGGATGTTGAGATGTAAGATATCAGTTGGAAGATTATATTTCAGTTACAGTTAGTTGTAACTAACTAGAATCATGTATAGATAATATCTAGCTCAACTCATGTATAAATAGCATCGATTACAAGTAAATAAAGTCAAGAATAAGAAATCTTTAACTTACTTAGTATTTCTCTTCTCAGTTCCTCTCTTCGATTATTCCTTCTCTGCAAATCTTCTTCTTACTTCAAACATATTCTCTGACTCTTCCTAACATAAACAACATAATATTCTAGCATAAGAAATTAAGAAATAATAAGAATAAAAAGTATAAGTAAGCCTCGAAATTTGCCCAAAATCGACCTCGTCCATTTTCCCTCTCTCTATATAAGTCTCATAGACTTTTCTTTTCCACAACAATAAAATCTTTAAGAACACACCCTCACTGCCTCTCTCTCCCTATCTCTATCTCTCTGCTGCGATAGCAGTGTTGTTAAAAAAAATTTAGTGCCGAAATGTTTTGTACGTTCAAAAAACAAGATAAAATAATATAGTTTTTACTTTTTTTATTTTGTTAAATTCTCCTCAAATTTTGGCCCAGTTCAGAAATTTCGTCTAAATTTCAGCTGGAATGTTTCAATTTTCGTTCTATCAATTCCGTTTTGGTCAAATAGTATTTTTTTTTACATAATGAATAATTTTACAATATCAATCATATATCTTAATCTGACCGTTAGATTAAGATGCAATTTTACGAGGTGTCTCTTGACATATTTGTATATATTAAGTTAAAATTTCAGAGCAATCAGAGAATGTAATGATCTTATGATATTGATGATGACATTCTCGTAATATTATACATGTTTATAGTTTTGTTTCAGAAAAATCATTTTATCGTGTTTTTTTTAAGATTAAATTGCATAATTTTAAATAACTTTTTATTTTTAAATTTGAACTAAATTTATTTTTTGAATTAAAATATTTAATTATATATATACATATAAATAATATATTCTCAAAACAACACCTCGCGAAATATTCCAAAATCAAAATATTTGGTTATAATTGAAAAAAGTAATCAACAACATAAACGGAATTGAGAAATAACAAGAATAAAAAAGTATAATTAAGCCTCGAAAGTTGCCCAAAACCGACCTCGTCCACTTTCCCTCTCTATTTAAAGTCTCACAGACTTTCCCTTTTCCGCAGCAATAAAAAATCTTCAAAAACACAACCTCGCTGCCTCACTCTCTCTCTCCCTATCTCTGTCTCTCTATGATTCTGACCTTACCTTTCCTTTTCTCCTCCTTTTCTCTCTGCTGATTCCAGCCGCCATTAGTAACTACTGCTCTTTTCTTGTCCTTCTATACAATAAATTCTACCCCTGTGTTCTTAGAAGTTAGAAACGAAAGACACCATGAAAATATTATGGTTGCTATATTATAAAGCAAACCGAGCTTACTTTTGTACTTTCTTTCGTGTTTGACTCTCGAGCAGACAGATACTTATGCCTGTCAGCCATCTTTATGCAGCTACTCTCCTATTTAATACCTCTTCTACTCCATGCTTCCCCGCTCATTATATTCTGTTCTTCCATTGACAGACAGGGTTAAGTAGGGGTTTGACTGCAATCTTTGATTTCTCCTTCGTTTCTTGCTCTAATCAGTTACAGAAAGTAGAAACTTGGATCATCATTCCCTTTCAGCCATTGAAGAGAGCTTTGTGATCATTTCTTATCATCTGAGCTTACTTTCTTGATATAGTCGTGATCAAAATAAGCAACCAGAGTTTACATGCTAGTTTAGAAACAGCAGCAACCATGGCAGAGAAAGAACCAGAGTTCTATTCTCACAAGCTTCCCTCTGCTTCTCAGGTGACCCCGGAAAACAATTTCCTTTTTCTTTTCGGCGAACTCACTCCCTTTTCACTTTAGGGCATGTTCTTGTCTGATATTGATATTGACATAAATGTTTTCTTGGGTTTAACAGGTTGTCGAAGAGCTAAAAGAGTTATGGGGCATGGCTTTGCCAATAACAGCTGCTCACTTAATGGCTTTTTTTAGAGCAGTGGTCTCAGTTATGTTCTTGGGCAGGCTAGGGCAGTCTAGAACTAGCAGGTGGTGCGCTTTCCATTGGGTTTACAAACATCACTGGCTACTCTGTTCTTGTGGGCTTAGCTTCTGGGCTAGAGCCAGTCTGTAGCCAAGCTTATGGTAGCAAGAATTGGGACCTCCTTTCGCTCTCTCTCCAGCGCATGATCTTGATACTAGGCATTGCAATCATACCCATAAGTTTTCTGTGGCTTAATCTTGAATCAATCATGAATTTTATGGGCCAAGATCGAGATATTACTGCAATGGCTGCAACCTACTGTATCTACTCTCTCCCTGACCTTTTGACCAACACTTTACTACAGCCCTTGAGGGTTTTCTTAAGGTCACAGGGGGTGACAAAACCCATGATGTATTGCTCCTTGCTGGCTGTTATTTTCCACGTTCCGCTGAACTATGTTCTTGTTGTGGTGATGGGGTGGGGAGTCCCTGGGGTCGCTCTGGCATCCGTCGTGACTAACATGAACATGGTGGCGCTGATGGTGGGGTATGTGTGGTGGGTCAGTGGACAGTGGAAGATGAAATGGAGGGTTGAGATTGGAGGTGTGTGTGGTGGGGTGGGACCACTTTTGAAGTTAGCAGTCCCTAGTTGCTTAGGTATTTGCTTGGAATGGTGGTGGTACGAGATCGTGACTATACTGGCCGGATACTTGCCTAATCCCACACTGGCGGTGGCCGCCACCGGGATACTAATCCAGACCACTAGCATGATGTACACCGTCCCCATGGCGCTCGCTGGCTGTGTCTCTGCTCGGGTAATTCCAGAAACTACCCTCCACTTTATGAACATATATAACCCGTTTTTCCAGCATAGGTTACTCTGGTCTAAAGGAATGTTACGTAAATAGTGTGTGATCTTGAGATATTTTGATATGATTTGTCGTCGTATAATCTGTGTTGGATGGTAAGGATTTTTTTCTTTTTTGCATGAAGAACAGCGAGTGAAAAGATTAGTATCAAACAGATTGATGAAACAGTATCATATGCTATGCATTTGTTGAGGTTATTGCATCATTCTTGAGGGACCCCTCTTAGATCATACACGTAGTTTGGTTGCACAAAATTACTACATGACAAGTTTGCTTTTTCTTACTTTCTCTCAAATCTCAAATCCCCATTGGTGTGTGACGATGGTGTAACCACCAAAGCGAACACTTTCCCTGGAATATCATTTTACCCCCTTTCTTTTTTCCTGGGTTAAAGCTCACAAATATCCACACATGTCTGCTGCAGGTGGGAAATGAGCTTGGAGCTGGGAAGCCGTACAAAGCCAAGCTGGCAGCCATGGTTGCATTGGGTTGTGCCATTTTGATCGGTATTCTCAACGTGACATGGACAGTGTTCCTCAGACAGCGATGGGCTGGTTTGTTCATCAAAGATGTGCTTGTCAAGGGTCTTGTCGCAGCTGTTTTGCCAATAATAGGCCTCTGCGAGCTTGGAAACTGCCCTCAGACAACTGGCTGCGGCATCCTCCGCGCCACCGCACGGCCGGCCGTCGGGGCTGGTATAAATCTGGGCTCGTTTTACTTCGTCGGCACACCAGTAGCAGTCGGCCTGGCCTTTGGGCTAAACATTGGTTTCTCTGGACTGTGGTTAGGGCTCCTGTCAGCGCAAGTTGCCTGCGCACTGTCTATCCTTTACGTCGTGCTGATCCGCACAGACTGGGAGCACGAGGCTTTGAAGGCCAGGGAGTTGACCGGCATGGAAATGAGCTCATGCAATGGCGTTGGCCACAAGCAACACGAGGAGCACGAGGAAGAGGAGGGTAAAGGGCTGCTAATGAAAGCTAGTAGTGGTAACATGGTGGATGATGTTTGAAGGAGAGTACTGTGATTTCGAGATTTCTTTTCAATGTTTAATTGCTTTTTGGGGAGGATATGACTCCATTGTTGGAATTCTCTGCTCCCTTTTTTTCTTTTGCTGTTTTCTTGATGGGGTGCTCGCTGTCGTGGAGAAGAACCTAATCGTGAAGGTTGTCACGGTGTGGCCAGAAAGAATGTCATCACTCCGTCTGTAAAAGCACCGTTACTTTTAAAAGAGGATGCCCTACATCTTGTCTTCATGCCTCTCGCTTTGTCTTTGCTGTCTTTCTCTAATTGCATGGATCTGCTCTTGGACCCCACAATTGGCAAAGGAAGAATCCACTAATCTGCTAAAACATTCGACGATTAAAATCCAATGACTCGAACCAAAAATGGGACAAGAATATATGATCAGGATGTTGCTTTGGAGCTCAAAAGCAGAGAAGATTAATGGAAGTAGCAAATCCCACGTACGTCCAGGTTCGAGATCACTTGCAGGATTTGTAGCCAGAAAAAGGGCCAATAAAAAACACCAGCTTGAATTACAGAGAAGGAGCACAAAATGATAATGATAGATGTGTTACGAAAATATCTCACTTGAAAGCTTAAAATTTATGATTAATTGATATGGTATCAGAGTCTTGTTGATCCAACGGTAACGAGTTCGAATCTTACCACCCTCAAGTTTAAACTTTTAAGTGAGATGATTTCTTAATATGGTATCGAATCTTGTTGACTTTAGTGGTTAGGAATATAAAAGGAGGAGCTCAAAAGGATAGATGTGTTAAATAATCCTCTCACTTGAAAACTTAAATTTTATGGTTACCAAATATGATATCAGAGTCTTGTTGACCCAGCGGTCACGAGTTCGAATCTCACCACCCTCAAGCTTAAACTTTTAGGTGAAATGATTTTTTAACATGTAATCAGAACCTTGTTAATCTAGCAGTCATTAGTTCGAATCTCACTATTCTCAAACTTAAATTTTTAAATGAGATGATTTCTAGCCGGATGCATTTGCACGGGCTCAAGACAAAGTTCCTCCTTATTGGCCTACACGAAGGGGTTCCACACCTCCCGTATCTCAACTAGAGCTCGGCAGAGATCGTTGCTGTATTCATTCATGGCGTATTATTGAAAATCCTGGGCACAAAAGCTGCAATTGAATGTCACATTTCACTGGAACACGAAAATTGTGATCCCTTTTTCTCTTTCATTACATATATGCTTTATGATTCTATCAAACTCAGCATAATGCTGTTCCCTTTACTTTCAGCTTCATATAGTTAGTGCTTTCACCTGATCCATTATATATATATATATAAAGCACCTGATCCATTATATATATATATATAAAAGGTGCTAATAGGTTGATGATCGAGTCTTGATCAGGTCATTGAGTCAATCTGGAGTTATAACCGAGTCAGCGTAGTTTTTTCTTCAACCTGAGTTAATCCAGATCTTAAGTCATTCAGGTTTTAGTTTTTGAGCAGAAGGACGAGAATGACAGTTAAATTACAAATCCATTGAGTAGACATTGTATCTTGTATTTTAATGGATGCTTCATATTCGATACTACTCGTACAATGAAGTAATTTCTAATATATATTCTTATATTTTTAAGTTTGTTAATTTGATTTTTAAATGAATAATTTTTCTAGTTATTTATTCCATCTATTTTTTTTATCCAAATTAATAAAAAAAAGTTATGTGACATGAACATGAAATGACTAGACACTACTTATATAATAAAGTAGTTTTTAATATATTCCTATATTTTTGCTTGTGTTAATTTAAATTTTTAAGTGAAGAATATTTTTCCAATTATTACTCCATCTATTTTGTTTTATCCAAATTAATAAAGAAAAGGTTATGTGACCTGAACATGATATATTTAATTTCTAAAATGTCCTTTACTCTGTATAGGATAAATAATTTATTTGTCCCTATATTTTAAAAGCTATTTCCAATATGTGTACATGTATAATCTGTATATGTTATATTTTTAATTTTAATTTTAAGTTGAGATGTTGAGAAAGAATAGTTAATTATAAAAAAAAAAGTAGCTTATTATACAATATATTAAAAGAGATCAGTGTCGGTTACTGTAATTTATGAGTGTTTTCACTGTGGATTACAATAGTGTTGCTCGGTCTATTCGGTTTTTGAGTTGGTTCGGTAAAATAATCATTCTACCCTTAAATAAGACCAAAAAAAAAGCAGTAGTCGAGTGGGTGCCGCAATAATTTCACATTCCATTGCACCGTAAAATAATCATTTTACCCTCCAATAAGACAAAAAAAAACATGGCTTACTTGCGGGGTGTTTTTGATATTTCATATTTTTTAAAAAATGTCTAAATCTAATAAGACAAAATTTGAGGAGTTGGTTGTAGAGGTGTTACGGTAATTTACCATTTAAAAAAAAAGTATTTTCCTCCAAATATTATGTGCGTGTGTGATAGAAACGTCGACGATATTCGTCCTCACGCACTTTTCTGGCGGTGTGTTTGGTGTCGTTTGGTGGAGGAAAATGTTCATCCAGTGTCTCACCTGATGAGCCACCGTGTACTCTTCCTCATGGTGTAGCGCGTCGCGGCATATGGTGGCTGGATTTGTGACAGTGGTCGGTTCAACTTTGTTTGACCCTTTTCTCTCTCCTGCATGCTAAATTACAAGGAATAACTCTATGTTTATGGTATTTTCATTTAAGTCCCTAAGCTTTTATTTGTTCTGTATGGTCCTAATTTCTGTTATATAAGTTTAATTTACTTCAATTGGGTCCTTCGATTGAAATTGATTATATATTTAGGTTTCAATTCGATTTTCAATTTAGTCCTTATTCTTTTAATTTCCAGATTGGTTTTAAATCCCTTTATATTTTCAATACATAAGTTTTGATTTTTTTCAATATTGTCCTTTGCTTGAAATTGATAATATATTTGGTTTTTATTTCGTCCCTTATACTTTTAATTTTTTATTTTAATAATTTTTTATATTCATGAAATAGTCCCTATTTTTATCCATGTTTATATATATGTGCTCTTACCTTTGATTTTTAATTTTTATTATTTTCTTATTTATTTAGGTGGTCTTTGTTTTGAAAACTTAAGTTCTTAAATTTTAGTTTGTGTTTATGATCATTTGAAAAATAATATTTATGTTTTTTTCTCTTTGTTCTTTCTTTTAGTTTTTTTATTAGTTTGTTTTTCAAGTCACATGAATTGTTTTCAAGTAATGATTTTTATTTTTGTTTTATCATTTATTTTTATTTTTTTTTATTTGCTCTTTTGTTAAAGTTTTTAGGCTTTTTTTAGTCTTTGATTTAATTTTCTTTTTTTTTCATTATTGACACAATAATAATTTTAATTTTAATTTTTTTCTTGCTTACTCTTTTTGTTAATGTTTTTGAGTTTTTTTTCGAGATAATTTAATAATTTTTATTGTCTTAGCATTAATAGTAGTGATAATTTTAGATATTAAGACTTCAATGTTTGTTCTTATAATAGAATGTGTTGATCTATTTTATTATATCAAACCTTTATATATATAGATTTTATATTTTATTTTTAAAATAGCAAATCCTATTAATTGCTTCAATCTAAACAATTATAAAAATTACTTGTTCAGCCCACAACATAGTATGTGCAGTTTAACTAGTAAGTCGTATACCCTGCGATGCCTTAAAAACATGGAACAAAACATATATTATTGTGATTAAATTATTATTTTAATCATGTATGTTTGCCATGTAAATATACCAAAAAAAGAAAATCAATTGTGCCTATGTTTTTCTTTTCTAAAATCAAACTAGGATCTTGAGCCTCATATATATTAGCTTTTCTTGTGCCATAAAAAGACAACGCTAAAGAGTTGTGACTTTTTACAAATAACCCTTCAAGTAGGAAATTCCATAAAATGTCACCAAGCTTCATGGAAGGGCTCATTGGCATGGTTGTCAAAATCACAATTTTAACACGAATCGGAAGTTGTTTCTGAACTCGGATCATAAAATCGGAATCGTAAAATTGTAAAATCATACTTTAAATTTACCGTACAAAAATCGTAAAATCACAACTAAAATCGTGTGGATAAAAAAATCATAAAATCATAAGTAAAATATTTTCAAATATAATATAATATAATTATGGCCATAAAATTTTATTAATTAAGATTTATAAATGATTTAAAAGAAATTAAAAATACATAAAAATTATATCATTATATTAGCATTTAAAAAATACTTGTTTTTTTTGTTTTTTTTTATTTTAAAAATAGGAGAGAGAGGGGGCAGGCTAGCCTAGGGAGAGAGAAAGGGAGGGAGAGAGGGGGGGCCTACCCTGGGGGTGGGGGTGGGCGTGACACGGGGCTAGCCAGGGGGCGACAGGATAGGGGATAGGTTGTAGAGTCTATAGCCAGAGCAGGATGGATTTTGGGATCGTAAAATTGGACCGATTCGGTCTGATTTTACGATTTTGACCCAAGTTTGATCGAGTTTGATCCAAAATGATTTTTCTCTCCGATTTGACATGATTTGATGAGTTGACTCGCAAAATCATACGATTTTACGAAGTCAACTCGCGATTTTGACAACAGAGCTCGTTGGTAATGGCTCGAGGGCATGAGACCACCGGACTGAGATCTATTAACCCATCCTAGAAGTAGCTGGTCAGGATGCAACCAGCTAGCTTCTCCTGGGTTGGTTTGTGACATATCATCCTAATCGATGATGGTTGGTGATGGACATGGAACTTAATTTTACATATCCATCACCATGCAGAAATGGAATGACCTTTGTTTTCAATAAAAGATAATTTATGGAGGCTAACTTAATTGATATATTAATTAGGTAAATAAGTATTTTTTTTATGATGAAAAATCCTTTTGTTGTTTATAATGAGGATTTTGAAAGTACCTAGGTTTTTTATGTGATAAAATCCTTTCCCTATTGATTATTCCAGGTTATTAATGAGCATGCTCACATGTTCTACACTCGTTTAAATTTATTTCTTCAAGATGGTATAACATGTAAGAGTTTAGAATATATCAATTTTTTTTATATCATAGGCTAAGATATTTCATCATGGATTTATCAGCATAAAAGTTCTCTTTCAGCATATTCCTTTCAAACAAAATGTTTCTCGTTTATTCAATAATTCTATCATCATTTGCCTCACTCAACCCATGCTCTAACTTAATAGTGAAGACTTGTGCGATGACAAATAATTTACCATGATTTGTGCATCCCTCCTATAATAGATTATCAAAGTATTTTAAAAGATAAAAAAAAAACTTGGTTGTATTTGCATTTAGTTCTTCATATACAATTGAAACCTTTTACACTTCTTACATTGACATTTAATACCACCTTTACTAGAGAAAATGATCTACAACAAGGATGTTTATAGTACTAAATGTTTGGGTGGCTAGATTTTTGTTATATAAGTTTGATTTGTGATAAATAAGAGGATTC
This sequence comes from Salix udensis, assembly GCA_029204005.1. NCBI lineage: Eukaryota > Viridiplantae > Streptophyta > Magnoliopsida > Malpighiales > Salicaceae > Salix > Salix udensis. Next base: position 3,164,614 of record CM055031.1, read on the forward strand.
TGCTATTATTTGTAGAGAAAACAAAAAAAAAAAATATAGGAGGGGGATGCTTGTCAGGTCATAATTTAAACCGAGATATATTAGCGATGAAATTTATTTCTCCAGGGAATATTACATGCATTAATTTGATATATACCAATGCATATAACAAGTAAATATTTTGTTAGATGAATATGCTTTTGTCTCTATTTCCATTATTTTTGTTTGTGAGAATCATGGAGATATGAAAATCAATGGAGAGAGCATTACGGGAAACAAAATCATGGAGGTATGATGGCGATCATGTATGTTCAAGATCCTGGTTCAGATACAACTGCATGATTCATCATCAGGTAAGAGGCTAGAACTCAAGATCCAGTGCTCACAGAAAATAAAAAAAATGATCAAAAAAAGGGAAAGAGTGCACAGATGGGCGAGAGAATATTAGTGCAGAGCAGCAAACAAAACAGATCCAGGTGGTCGTAATTTGTCGATATACGGTGGCGGGTCCGGCGGCGGGCTCCAGCGGCGGCAAAAGCAGTGGATAGGGATGATCACTGTGCGTGTTTGAGTTCATCTTTTTGCAGGAACCTGAAATGTTGACACTTCGAGCAATTTGGACTTTGCTCTTCTTTCGTGAATTCTTCGCACGCCCTTCCATCTGAAAGCACATTTTCCCATGGAAACATCATTATATTCTTCACTATCTCTTGTTCATGCATGTTCTTGTCGGGATGCGTTCGACCTGGCCATACATATCCTCAGTGGATGCAGAATTTCTATATATATATATATATAGATATATATAGATATTCAGTAGGATAGCATCACGGCTTATCTTCTTGCTTACCATGCCAAGGAGTTAGGTTTTCCATTTTTACGTTATGTTGTACTTGTTGCTAGAGTAACTTGACGAGTTATAGTCAAATATGGTAAGAAAATAAGCCTAGAAGGAGAGGATATTTTTAAGAATTGAATGATATAAATTATATTTTGAGAACTCATCTAAAAATTTAAGTTTTTAGATGAGATAATTCTTTAGATATGGTATCAGAGTCTTGTTGACTTAGCAGTCACGAGTTCGAATCTCATCGGTCTTATTCTATTTGATAAAAATCAAGCACAAATTAGTATGGGTTTCTGTAAAGTTTCAAGCCCAAATGGTTTTTACTTGATGGTATGAGTTAGAGAATAATATAAATCATATTCAAGAACCTTACCTAATAGATTACACTTTTAGGTTAGATGATTCATTGACAATTCTGAGCTGGAAACATGAACATTGAAAATAAAAATAAAAATAAAAACTATGAATAAATTTGTCTAGATATTTTTTTTATTAACATGGGGAGTGTTCGGATAAGCTTGCGTTTATCTTGATTAATCTCACAAACTCTAAAGTTAATGATCATATAAACTTCTATCACAAAAATCTTAAATCTAAAACTATAAAAAAAAACAATTTTTTTTAATCTCTCAAATTATTAGAGCCTGCGTGATCATGCTCTCACAAAAAGGGGTATTGTTGATAAGGGAAGAGGCAATCACCTCATCGCATGCACATTTCTTGCCTCAGATAGCTGCCTTGTCATACAATAATTGACTTACCAGCTAACATTCGTGCCATTTATGGGTTTTTTTTGTTTGTTTTTTTACACCAAGTGTCAATTAAAAATCTTTTTTATAGATTTTTTGATGTTATATTCTACTTTACTTTTGAGTTTTGACCGAATATTCAACAGACGTTTAAAGGTTTGTTTGGAAGTGAAATTTGATGAGGGTGAGTTTAGATTTTTTTGACGTAATTTATTTAAACATAATTCACGCTTTTACTAGAAGCTATGAAATATTTACTTTTTAATGTTTTTTTTATGAATCTTGCTTAAGAAAACTAGAGTTCACCTTGTATAGTATATGTTTGAGAATATAAGTTAAGATTATTTTTTTAAAATACTTTTCATTTCATAAATGTATTATAAAATATATATTTTTTAAAAATTAATTTTTTACATCAACACATGAAAATGATTTCAAAAACACCCAAAAAAAATTAATTTTCAAGTAAAAAAAAATTTAAAAATCATTTTTTTTCAAAAACGTTTTTAAAAAAGCAGTGTCAAACACCCATCGATAAACACAATTCATGCTTTTTACTAGAAGCTATAAATATTTAGGTCATGTTTGACATTGCGTTTCAAAAGTGCTTTTGAAAAAAAATAAAAATATATATTTTTAATTTTAATTTAAAATAATATGTTTTTTGGTATTTTTAAATCATTTTCATGTACAAATATCAAAAATAATTTTTTTTAAAAAATAAAAAATATCATTCTAATTCATTTCTAAATAAAAAAACACATTTTTAAAAATAATTTTAACAATATTTACAAACAAATACTTACTTTTTAATGTTTTTTTTTTTATGAATCTTGCTTAAGAAAACTCGAATTAACATTACTTAATCTCATTTCTCATTAAGAGTTTAGCTAAATATATCACCTCATTAACTTGATTAAGAAACTTCAACTTATTTGGTATTGTTGTAATGATTATTTTTAGTATATTTTTTATTTCAAAATATATTATAATAATATTTTTTTATTTTTTTAAATTTTATTTTTAACATTAATTATAAAAAAACTTAAAAAAAATATTTTTTCTTAAAAAAAACAATACGAATATAAACCCGAATCTGTCTTCTCATTGACACCATATTTCCTTTTCACAAATCAATATGTGATGTCCCTCTCTGCCCTGCCATGCTGCAGGTATGGATATCGAGGCAACTTTTGTTTTTATTTATTTCTTGCCTTTCGATAGTATTAGTATAAACTATAATATCTCTTTTATTTATTCATAACAAATGTAAAAAAAAAAAAAAAAAACATACCTATTAATGTGGTAATCCCTAGTAAACCCTATGAAAATATTAAAATACCCTCAATATTTAGTTTTTTTAGAAGGGTGAAATAGTAAAAACACTATGAAATCACAATAATGCTTTTCCATGTGTTTTAGTATTTCTTACAAACTATATGATTCATGCCCCCCAACGGGTCATATAAAAAAAAATTAAGCATAATAAACAATGTTCAAGTGATATGATCACATTTTATAGAATGGAAAAAACCATTATGGAATGAGAGAAAATAATGTTGAACTATAAAAACAACAGATAAAAATAGCCTAAAACAAATTATGTAAACTTGTGTCTACCCTATTATGATTGTGACTCTTTGACTAAAACAGTAAAGTTTGGTAAAACCTTGAATTTTAATCTTCAATTGATCAAATATTAAAAGATAAAAAGTTTGTTTTTAAAAAAAATCAAACATACAAAACAATAAAAAAAAAACTAGAAACAAGTCTGAACTCCCGGGGATCAACTCGTCAAATCTTTGAATCATGGTTATGAGATTGATATAACCTGGAAGAAAGAAAAACAAATTCATGACATCTAATTTCTTAAAAAATAAACATCAAATCATGAGATGGAAAAAAAAATAAGGCCTAAAAAATAAATTGATGTCAACCTTTGTCCAAATCCATTTGATCAGAAATACTAAATACAAAAGAAATCATGAAAGTCAATTTTCAAAAATTAAATATGAAAGGATAAATTTTTAAAAAAAAATCAATTGTAGAAAACAATTTAAAAGAAAAAATAGTAATTAAAAGAAAAAACAAAAGGCATAAGCTCAATCGAGTTAACTTGTCAAACATTGGATCAAGTCCTGAGATCAAGGCAATCCTATAAAAAACAATTATAAATCTTATTTTTTAAAAAACAATTCAATGTAAGCTTGTGTTAGGGTTAGATTAAAGAAAAATCAATTCCACAAAAGAATTCAAATAAGAAACCACCAAAAGAATGATAATCAAGTTTTTTAAAAAAAATATAAATTAATTTTTTTAATTAAAAGATGAAAATGAAAACAATCAAGTAAACAATGAATCTTTTTTATTTATTTAAATCAACATCAATGTGATGAAAAAAGGTCCAAAAAACAATTTAAGCTTGTGTTAGCTTATTGGATAAAAGGGTTAGATTAAAAAAAAATCAATTCCACAAAAGAATTCAAATAAGAAACCACCAAAAGAATGATGATCAAGTTTTAAAAAATTATAAATTAAAATTTTTAATTAAAAGATGAAATTGAAAACAATTGAAATTTTATAAAAGAGGTAAGAAAACAAATAAAGAAAAAGAAAATGATTGAGATGAAATCTTTTAAAAAATAGATTAAATGAATGAATTGAAAACAAATCAAATAAAAAAAATGTCAATGACAAGAATTAAAAAAAAAAAAACATGTTGCCTCTTAGATAAGGCAACAACAAGACAATTTGTCCCTATAAGGGCGAAATCAAAAATAAAATATCATTGTGCATAATATCTTGTGAGGAGATCCATAATGTATTTTTTTACAATAGATTCTCCACACCTTTTAGTATTACTTAGAATTATAATAATAGGTTTATTTACGTTTTACAATGATAACTCTATAAATAATGAAGACTTTCATTTTGATTTTTGAATCGATGAAAGTTATATAAAACTAGGTCCTAAATTATAGTAGAAATATAATGTTAAAAGATAGAGGATTGAGATGTAAAACATGAAGAAAATACATGGCTCGCCCTAAATCTCTGGTTAAGGAAATGAGAGGGAAAGTTGCCAAAAAAAAGTGAAAGGAAGAAAATGGTTGATTATTATAATTCAATAACAAAAAAAAAAAATTCAAGGTTGGTGTCAAGGAGATGCATTCGACAGAAAGAGCTTGATGGTGGTGGGTTTTCCTTGTAAAATGCTTGAAAAAGAGATCGAGTATCTTTTTTTTTAAGGCTCAGATGATTATAGTTATTTTGGGTGATTTTAAAGTATTTCAGAGTATTCTAAGGTTAGTATGTGGTTTAGATAGGTTTTTTTTTATGAAAATTGGTTGAAAAAATGGATTAAGATAAAGGCAATAGCTAAATTGATTGGAATGTATTAGGGTTATTTCAATTTACACTTCCATTTTTACCAGTTAAATTGATTGGAATCCGTTCCTCTCTCATTGAGGTGAGTTTTTGCTGTTTGACTTCTCATTTTAGTTGGGGGAACTGGATTTAGTTCATGTCCTAGTCAAGATCTTGGAGAGGTAACATGATTGTTAACTTTGGGCTACCAACCTTTCTGGATTTGTGATTAAAAAATTTTTTTGTTCAGAATTGTATCAAAATAATATTTTTTATTTTTTAAAAAATATTTTTTACATCAACACATCAAAATGATCTAAAAACACCAGTTAAACTAAATTTACAGTAAAAAATAAATATATTTGAGCAGGCACCAGCAATGGGCGAGTGCATGTGGGAAACCAGTGGCGTTGCTGACCATTCATCAAGAACACTCAAGCAATTCAACACATACCAGCTAATTTTATATGATGGGATTATTTCAATAGCCTTTTTAAGACCTTATCACTCCAAGCTTGCCTTTAAACTTTACAGTATTTTGTTTCCAACAATGATTTATGGAATATGTAAGCGAAGATTCCCCATTCACCAACTCTGTTTCTCCATCTAAATTCTAAATATAGAATAACATGAAGTAGTATGTTGAGCTAAACATGCGAGTGAGGGAATCCACCTTTGGTTAGGGAGAATTTTGAGGTGCATATATACAAAGATGGCTCGATGGAGATGGTGTCTATCATGCATATATCGAGCAAACTCGGCCGATGGAGGGTCTACGAAGACTTTGAAGTGTGGATCTAAGAAACTATCAAATTCTTGGGTTCAAACAAATAAATAAAATCATAAACACCATAGAAATTAAACTAAAAGAAAGTACTATTGACCACTTTCAAAACAACATAAGATAGTCAATGCTTCAATGGTCCCATTACTGCAATTCTTTTGACCATCTAAGAGTTAAGCGTGTCATGCACAATTCAACATGTTCTTTCAGTTTGGATGTATTGATGCTTATTTGACTTCATCTTATCAACTTTCATGGAGGTGCTGAGAAAATATTGGCACTGCAAGCTTAGAGGCACGGGATTCCACAGTTTTCCAGTAATAATGGTAGTTACAAAATCAGTAGGATTAGAATCCTATATCAGAAAATACAAAATTAGAGAGCAAAATCAGGTCCCATGTTTCCTTTCGCTTTTGTTAGGCAACAATATGGAGAGTTAACTAAGTTACTAAAGAGCACATTCTAATCATGTAAATTTGCTTTCTCTTGCCCAAATAAAAACACAAAAAAAGGAGAGGGAAATAGAACAAGAAGCTAACCTGCAGATTATTAGTTTAGACAGATAATTAAATCTTTTAAGCAGCAGTCCTCTTGGCTGTCGATGATCCTTCTTTTTCTTACGTGAAGCTGATCACTATTGTGAGCTTTCTTTGAAATTGTACCCTCTACTCATTTCTTTTCTGATAGAATTTTTCGGTAGAAATTTATCCTTGGTCTTGAAATGGCGCTTTTCAATTCCTCTATCTCTTCCAGCAATCCTTGCATGCCCCCTTGAATTTAAATTATTATTCTTATCTCCTCTTCCTCTGCTGGATGAGGAATTTATATGAGCACGTCTCTTACCCTCACCTTCCTCCCCGTCATCATCATTGTACATATAATCATCTTTTGATCGAGCTTTATCCCTTGTCTTACCGTGATGTCTCTCGACCACCCTTTCTCTTCTAACATTTCTTGAACGCCCCCTCCCATCGAAACTCTTATTGTCATCAACTCTTCCCCTTGGGGTTTTTGTGCGAGCATGTGTCCTACTCTCACCTTCATCCTCATCATCATTGGACTTATAGTCATCTTTTGGTAAAACTTTATCCCTTGTCCTACCATGGTGTTTCTCAACCCCCCTTTCTCTTCTAGCATGCCTTGAATTCCCCCTCACATCCAAATTCTTATTCCTGTCTGCTCTCCCCTTGTTAATTGGGGTATTTCTATGAGCATTTTCCCTACTCTCACCTTCATCTTCCTCCTCATCATCATTGGACTTATAGTCATCTTTTGGTAAAACTTTATCCCTTGTCTTACCATGGTATTTCTCAACCCCCCTTTCTCTTCCAGCATGCCTTGAATTCCCCCTCACATCCAAATTCTTATTCCTGTCTGCTCTCCCCCTGTTAATTGGGGTATTTCTATTAGCATTTTTCCTACTCTCACCTTCATCCTCCTCCTCATCATACTCGTAACCATCTTCGCTATCACCCTCAAAATCAGACCCCGCGTCAGTCACTTCCACGCAGTCCTTAGCATCTTGTTTTTCCCCTTGTCCTTCAGATTTTCCATCAATCTTCTTTTCTTGTTGCTGGCTTCCTCCATGTACAGTAATTGATTTATTTTCTTCAACAACTGTGTGCATAAGATGAATATACTGATTCCTAATGTCCACCACTGGATTCTTCTCAACTAACAATCCCCTCTTATATCCCTCCTTCAAAACAACAGTATAAGTCCCTATCTTATTTGACAAATAAAATATCCCTGGATGGTGTAGCATTGCTCTCTTAAACCTTGACCGGATCCCCAGCCACTCTCCTAAACACAACAAAGTGTCCCTTCTCCACTTTCTTTGAAACAGAAAGATTAAGTACCTCATGCAACACACCCACCGCCCACCTATCTGATTCATCAGTATTAGGCCCAAGATGTATAGCATTCTCATAGGGAGAAACATAGGGCAACTTTTGCCAATCACTAATCCACTGCTTCAACCTCTTATCCACTTCAAAACCCGTCGAAAACTGCATCGGAAATTCAATAGGCATCCCTTTAACATAACTAGTTTCTCTACTTTTCACCTTCTTTTCCATAACTGAAACAGCCAGTTCATTACTCCAGCAAACCAACTCCAACCCCAAATCCGAGCCCGAACCAGGCGACAAATTCTTATCCCTGAGAACTCTAAAATAATCAGGGAATTCAGGAACCAAACTCTTGACACAATCTTGAGGCAAACCCAAATCCCATAATAATAAATCAAGAAGCTTTAATGGAATTTTATCAATTCTAGAAATCATTAACAGCTTTAAAAGCCTATTGGCTACATCATTCTTATAATTCTCACTTTGATAAACTAACTGTTCTTCAATATCAAGGTCAAGTACCTGTTGTGTTAACTTGACATGAGGATGGATTCCAATGCCACCAGGTAGAAATTCTTGAAAGACTGAGGGGTATCTTCTAATTAACTCTATTGGCCGTATTGGTATTTTGAGGAAGTCTTTTTGTTGAGTGATTATGGAGATAGGAAGTGATTTTGACGGCTCTGATTTTATCAAGTTCTTGACAGCAAGCACTGGCTTTAAGTGCTTTTCTCGCTCAACTGCATGGTCTAAGCCCCTGTCTCTGACGTGCTTGATCGCCGCAAAGTCGACAATGCCGCGGCGGTGACCATGGTGGAGAGGTTTAGGAAGGGAGCGGAAGAGGAATTGCATTGTTGAGGCTGCAGCTTCCTCTGTTTCTTTTGGAAATGAGAAGTATAGTGGGGGAGGAAACACCAGGGGTTCAAGTAGGGTTTTGGTTTTGCCCTTATGATATTCCCCTTGTTTTAATAATCTAAATTTCTTTTTCGAATTAATATGTTTTTATATAAAAAAAATTAAAAATATATGTTAATATATTTCTTTAAAACAATAATAGCTACTACAATGTAAAATATTACATTTTTTACATTTATGACTCTTTTTATTATGGTTTATTCATTTTCATACACTATTTTAATGACTTATTATAGTTCATTTATTCATTTTCATGTTCTCATTTGGTTTTCGTGATTGATTTTTTTTTTATTTCATTCATTTTAATTAAATTATCCATTATACTTTCTTTTTTTTTCTGTTTTTTTACAAGTAAAAAATCTAAATCAATTAATCAAATTTTGATCCAGCTATGTTTCAATTAGATCTTGATTAAAACAATTAAACTTTTTTAAAGTCATAATTTTCAAACTTGAGCTATGGTCTGCATCATTAAATTTTTAAGTTAAATCAATTCATTCTAGACTTTTATGACACACTAATTTTTTATATTAATAATTTTTAACAGGGGTATGCATGCAGATTTATAATTGAAAAAATACCATATTTTATTTTTTAAAACAATATAGTTTATATCACATACTTTTAGTTTATATAACATTTTATGTGCATAGAATAAATTAACAATAATATTCAAATTATTTACACTACCATCATTATATTATATTATATTAATAACTAAAATACCATCTGGTTTAGTTTTTTGTTGAATTATATTGTTAGAAAGAGATGAATACGTGTCATATTTTTGTTTGTTTTAATTTAAGAGAATATTACAGATTACAAAATATAATTTTTTTTGTCAATGTTTATATAAATAGAAGTTGGTTTTTTTATTTGTTTTTGAAAATCTTTACTTACATTAAAAAACAAAGTATTTTATTTAATAGATAAACAAGCAAATAAAATATTCTTAAAAGTTTTTTAAAATTTCTTAAAGGTTTTTCTTATTAACTTTTTATTTATTTTTGTTAGTTAATAATGCAATATTTAATAAGTAAAAATAACAATTTAATAATTGGCGATCGTTTTATTCTCTGTCTACCCTCAAATTTATTCCAGTCATTTAAAAAAGTTAGATTGGCCCGTACAATTTATTTTTCCTTCAGCTTTGATTATTATGCTTTTGATTACTTTAAAAAAAAACCTAAAACTAGAAATTTAAACATGATTAAAGCTTGTTCTATACAAACTAATCAACCCATAAATTAATTCAAGGAAAATATACTCATCTCATATATCTTAAACAAGATGTTTCTTTACAAATAATTGAACAACAATTACAAGATTCTATTTTACAAAATAAAGTTTCATATTTCTAAATTAAAATTGAAAAACATACAAGTTTTCATTTACCAAATGTCTTTTAAAAGAAAAAACAACGTGTTGTTTGTTGGCAAAGGCAGAAAACATGAATATTTAGTGGATCTTATAAATTAAAGCTATTAGAATTGATCTTTCAATCATTTTATAATTGTGAGTTTTTACTTATAAGATCATACTTTGTAGGATATTTTGTCATTAAGAGATATAGCCAGGTTTGGATAACAATAAAAGGAAACAAGACCATTTCACAAACTAGATTCAATAGAGCTTAATAAAGAGTCTTGAAAAATTTTGAAATCTAGCATCTCTAAGAATAACTAGGATGAAAATGTTTAGTCGTTCTTTGGTAAGAGGGTTAATTCCAACTTGGATAAGACCAATATGTATATATTTATACTTTTGGTCTTGATGTTTTGGTTTTGGTCTTGGTGTTTTTATAGGGTATTTTTTTGGAAAGAAGTTGGATGGTTTCAAAAGGTTTTATAAGCTTAATATCTTTTTCATTAGATTAAATAATAAAATCTGTTTTGAAAAGATTAAAGGAAGAGTTTTGATAAATTTGATTTTTTTGTACTTTTGAATCTTCCGATCATCAATATTCTTTGTACAATATTCAATTATAATTATATTTGTTATATACAATTCTTTTGCTTTTATAAGAATTAGAGGTAAAAGTAACTGAAATAAAATTAGTTTTATATAAACCAGAATCCATAACTTAAAAGAGAAGTCAAAAATAAATTGCAAGTTATATGAGTTTATTGCCCTATCATCACTAAAGCAAGATTTACATCATTGAGTAGTATTCATATATACTATAATGTATAATGTTCTCTCTTTTCACTATGATTTTTGTTATTTATATAACTATTCTTACCTAGATACCAAAAGGCTATGATATCAGAATGAGATGTAATCACTTTTATTGTATAACTCATGCTTGTTTAAGGTTGCAATATATATATAAGGCATGAAATTATATATATATATATATATATATATATATATTTAAATCATTCCTTGTTTTCTAAAATTTAATTTTTTAGATTTGATTCTTATTCTTTTTATTACTATTTTCTTAATAAGCTTTAAAATTATAATATATTTTTTTTAATTTCACCACCCTTTTTATTTTTTTTATCTCTCAAATTCTTTTGGTTTGTTTTTTATTTTTTCTGGGATTGTTATTTAGGATTTTTTCTTCTTACAATTTCATCCTCCATGTTTTTTTCTCCTTTTCAAATTTGATCATTATTGTTTCTTATTGCTATCTTTATTTCCTTAGAAAGATTTTTAAATTGATTGTTTTTGATGATTTTATCCTTGAGAACTAAATTGGTTGGAAATTAAATTTCTTCATTGATCTCAATTCAAAAATTTTGTGACTTGTAAGTTTTAGGGATCCAATTAGGGTTTAGAAGGTCTACCTTATTATGCTTGTTATTTCCCCTTTTTAAAAGATAATGTTTTTTTTTTTACCTTTTTAAGAGATTTTCATTTTATAGTTTTTCTTCTATGATATTGGTCTTAGTTCATAACTAGAGTCTCTGATTTTGAATGTTAAGATGAGTTAACATATGTTTTAAGTTTTTTTTTTCTAAATTGATTTATTTTAATTTTATCCTTTAATTTTTAATTTAATTAAAATTTATTTCCTATTTTATTTTTATATTGACTTATCCTGATCTTATGTCTATGAGCATGAGGTTTGAGGATAAACTCGAGCTAACTAAGATTTATTTCATTGATACGAGGTTAATTTGGGTTTAAGCCCAAAATAATTGGTTTAAAGGTTAATGCAGATTGATTTTTTTAGGACCTTTTACAAAATTGAACTATTTCAATTTCAGCCTTTATAATTTGATTTATTGGAAATTGGTCTTCACATGTTTTTTTTTCTTTTCATTTCCTTTTTATTGCATTATCCTAATCAATCTTTTTTATAATGTTATCTTACATGGGTTTTTTTTCTTATCAAATTTAATATCTATTTTTTATCACTATCTTTTTTTCCTTGGCAAGTTTTCCAAATTGTTTTTTTTTCATGATTTCATCTTAGTTTTTTTTAATTATTATTATTATGATGATAATTGATAGTTTAGTTTATACAATTGGTATATATATTATGCTAAAAGCTAAAATGTGTGGCCTTATCATTATTTACCATTTACTATTCACTATCTCACATATTAAAGTCGATTACATCAATTTTTGTTTTGGTCTGCAGATTTTTCTTTTGCATAATTGATCCCTTTTGAGCCTAACTACATGCTTTTTTTGTTTTTTGTTTTTTGTGAGAGTTGAATTGAAAGAGAGAGAACTAAAGTGAAAAACATTAGGTTAAATAAATAGCAAGTTTATAATTGATTAAAAAAGTTTATTTACGCCCCTATATTTTTAAGATATTAGTTAATTGGTCCGTATAATTAAAAAATATATTTTGGCACCAAACTTTTGAGTTTTTTTTTTTATGAAGAAAAGAAAGGGAGTTACTAGATTCTAACTAAAAGAGAGAAAATAGGTTAGGAAAGATTTAGGCTTCCAAAATGACCAGTTTTTAGATTGAATTATGATATTTTCAAACGATATGTCAATTGTTTTTAAAGAAACTAGAGCGGACAACGCGTCATTCACTCTCTTAAATAATTAAAATTTGATCCGAGTAAACTTTCCTTGATCGAGCCTTTTATATTTTATTTTTATATTTTTTTAAGTTTTTCTTATATTCTTTTATTTTTTTTTATTTTTTTCCCTCCTGAATCCATGTTGATAATGCATAATGCATTATTTTTTTAATCTTCACTGATTGTTTTTTTTTAATATCTATGTTTTTCTGTTTTGCTATTATTAATTCTTTTTCTAATATAATTTAAATAAAATTAATTTATTTAATTGATCAGATACAAATATATGTTACTACAAAAATAATTCATACCAGCAGCGTAAAGTGTAGCGGGCAGCAATAAATAATAAAATTGCAATTGCTTGTTAAAATAAAAGTCTTTTCCTTTCTCACCAACCACTGTCAAGTCCAGTCCTTTTTCAGTGACTCCACCCAGACAAGACAGCTGGGAAACCTCTTTTCATCACGCTCTTCTCGCCACCAGAAACCGGCCATGGCCGCCTCCTCCGCTGGCAACCCACCACCGATCTCCACCGTAACTTCCCTACCGAAACGTTTCGAATTCTCTCCCGACTCACCGCCCAAGATTTCTCTTTCGACAGACCAGTACAAGCATTGCTCCGAGGCTTTACACTTCTTTAGAGAGAAACGCAGGACCCCAGAGAAAATCGCACAGGAGTTCGCGTATTTACAGGTTCAAAATAGCATATTTTTTTTCATTTATCTATAGTTTGCTGTCTTTTTTTCCTTACTATTTTTTTGTTGGTTTTGTTGGGATTTGTTTTCGAAGCAAAATAAGATTGTTTTGATATGTCAATATTTTTGACATCAAGTTTATAGACGGGAAGCATGAAATGAGTTCATGTGGTTTGCTGTATTAAGGTTGTTTTGGGGGTCATTCTGTTTGGTTGCTGAGAAAAAATGGAAAGTGAAAGAAAACGTTTTTTTCCTTTTCTTTTTCATGATTGAAAGGAAATTCGCTCTTCAAAGAGACTCAAAGCAGAAGCCAAACTCTTCTTGCAATAACAAAATCAATTCAAACTAGATTTAGAGTAAGCCATAATTACTACATTAGTGACTGAGTGATGGCAAGATCACGGATCGGAGTTCCTGGAAGCTTGCATTTTACAACAAAAAGAAAAGAATCATGGACGCTGCTATGGGGGAGCATTTTCCTTCATGACATCTAGCACTTTTTCCGTCCACATAAAATAGAGGCACCTCCTGGCAATGCCTCACGAGATAGAAGAAAGTTATATTCTGAAGATTTCGAGATTCATTCTGGCTCAGCTGAATACTCTGCCATGTCAATATTTAGGAACTGAATGATCCCCCTTCTC